>CM032638.1:14581470-14885866 GCA_019097785.1 Fraxinus excelsior | reverse complement strand
AATTTATCTTTTGAAATTGTTATGTAAAAAATAAAACAAATAGCAAATATACATCTAGAGAAATATGGAAAGAATATTTCGTCATCATTACAATCATCCTCTGTTGCATCTATTTGTTCGTCTAATGCTATCACATTTTCAATAGTATGCTTAAGTCCACCATAACCCACCACCTTGTTGTGTTTGTCCTAATCTGTCAAGATATTGGGTTTTCATAAAATCATCTATCCAATCAGTAAAAACATATTAAATACAACACGAAAGTGAATTTTCCTGATAAAAGACTATATTAAAAGCTTATATGCCTAAACTTCCATTTATCGTCATGAAGATCCCTCGCAATGAGTTCGTGTGCAGGTGTATCTGTGAGAAATCCTGAGACATGAAATGGAAAGATTAGATGAGAATCATTATTTCATGATGTCAAATTATGATACTATAGGACTACCATTACCAAGAACAAAGAAGCTTTCATGTGTGTTAGTATCACTTGCAGTTACTATCTTGCAAAAGTAATCCATTCTCCGATAGGGGTTCTCAATTCCACATGAAGATGCATATTTTTTTATTATTGCTGCACTAAACGTTAATGAAACATTAGTTGTAACCAATGTGCAATGATAATTAGACCCTGAAAGAAGAAATCAGAGTTTAATTAGATTTGTAAAAAAGACTTGCTCACTATGACCCTGAAGGAAATAAACCGAAGAAAATAAAGCACATGATTTAGACTAAATTGTATCAAGATTCTAGATAGGTTAGGTGTCAAATGGAAGTAGCAATGTTTCCTTACTCCTTAGAGGTTATCAGTCTCATTGTAAGATCTATAAATGACTAATGGCAAGAAACAATAAAAATATAATCAAATTACCATAAACAACTGACTAAAGATGCGATATTATAGATTCTACAAAAATGATTTGGCTAAAAATAAAGAACTGGTATCATTTTTCCATAAAATAAAGTTATTTAATTGAGAAGTTATTAACTCCAGTCAAATTGGATAACCTTTCAGTTAAATTAATAAATTACCTGATCAAAATACTACAGCATGTCAGTCGGAGCATTAAAAAAAGCAGAAGCAATCAATGTGTCCATTTGTTTCACCTCATGAAAAAGAGATAGAGCTTGCAACCAAACATTCTCATTATGACCTATAAGAAGTCCATGTGTTACTCCTTAAGCCTGATTATCAAAGAACTACAATGGCTACAACCACAGAGAACACCATGAAACTGACATGAACTATGATAAGAGAGATTATAAAAGAATTGTACAATTGATTGATGCCAAGATTTGACCATTATAGAGGTTATTTACTTGTTCCATAGCTGAAAGTATTACATTTATATCAGCTTATGAAGAAGTTCCATTTAATTATGTGGGAACTTGAAGGAAATAGACACGTCAGGTTGAAGAACTTGATGTAACAAAGAATGTAGCACAAGTTAAAAGATGGAGGAATGGCTAAACCATTGTACCTACAAGTATTTAGAATTGCTGAAAGAGAACATTTGGCTTTTTTTGTATTTCATGCATTTGCTGGAAAATTTCCAAGATACAGAGGAAGTATTGTTTACCCTTCATATTCCATTTTTCACAACCTGATTTCCCATTAGCCAACTGCTTAAAAATTTGTACAATATTTATGTTTCAAAATAGCGGATAAGAGGCGTGAAAAAAATACTTTCAAAATATATGTAGTTCTAAATATGTATGAATGAAAGAATTTCTTTGTAGACAACATTTTTAGTACATCTAAAGTGCATAGGTTGAATGTTTGATGATTAGAGTAGAACTTTTAAACATTTGCTTGTTTTAGTTCTTGACAATACTACATAAAGTTGACCATGATAGAAAACTGGTTCAGGTAAATACAAACCAACAAATTCAAGTATTTAACTGCCCGAATTGGTTGAGGGGTCGAGGGGGCGCACCCTTCGTGGGGGTTCGAGGGCGTTGTTCAGGGGCAACGCCCCCGACGGGGATCGACCTGAAAGCCTCTTCATTCATTTTCTGCCTATTCTCTCTCTCTCTCTCTCTCTCTCTATATATATATATATATATATATATATATATATATATATATATATATATATATATATAGTATTCCTACCATCGCCACCGCCTCACTTTCTTTCAATTTAAATTTTTCAATTTAAAGTTTTTGCATGACATTATAATTTCACCAGAAGAATACCACCGTCTCGTTTCCCATTTAGTCAACAATTGTGGCTGGAACCAGTGACATTATAATTTCACCAGAGGAATACCACCACCTCATTTCACATAATTGTGGCTAGTTAAAAAGTATACACTACCTCATAGTCAACAAAGTTGGGCTGTAGGGAAAAAAAGTAGGAATGAGCTGTTGAAATTGAAATAAAAAAAAATTGTATAAATTGAAACAATATGGGTAAAATAGGGAAAATTAAATTGCTTCTCAGAGGGTAAAATGGGGAAAATGAAAATGCTTCAGAAATGAATAGTGATCAGCGGATTGCCTCCGCATGCAGAGAGGCTGGTGTCTCCGCGTGCGGAGGTTACTCTCCGCTGCGGAGACTGATGTCTCTGGCTACAATTTTTTTTTGTGCCTTTCAATTTTTCTTTTTAGTTTTTTTGCTCCATTCCATACCTACATATAATAAATTCAAAATTCAAATTCTTACATATAAAAACTATAAACATTCAAACTAACCGAATAAATTTTTTAGGGGTACCCTTTTTTTTTTTTATTTCTAGTGATCCTGTTTGTTGACAAATTTATCTAAAACAAAACCAAAAACACATACACCTTGCATATTTAAATACTAATAAACACTAACATTTATATCAGTTATAAATGAATTGATTTTTGCATATATGATTTTAAAAGTTCAGCAGCAATATAAATTGACAAATAAAAATTCATGAATACCTCTTCAGACGTTTTTGCATGAGCAGATGAATTCTTATGAAATTTTATTACTAGGTCGTGAACTGAAAGAATTTATATCTCAGTTATATAAATGAATTGATTTTTACATATATGATTTTAAAGGTTCGACAACAATATAAATTGACAAATAGAAATTCATGAATACCTCTTCAGCAGCAGATGAACTCTTATTAAATTTTAGTCGTAAACTGAAAGCCTCTTCTATTCATTTCTGCCTATTATCTCTCTATATATAGTATTCCTACTGCCACCACCGCCTCAATTTAAATTTTTGCATGACATTATAATTTCACCAGAAGAATATCACCGCCTCATTTCCCATTTAGTAAACAATTGTGACCGGAACTAGTGACATTATAATTTCACTAGAAGAATACCACCGCCTCATTTCCCATAATTGTGGCTGGTTAAAAAGTATACGCTATCTCATAATCAACAAAGTTGGGCTGCAGGGAAAAAAGTAGGAATGAGCAGTTGAAATTGAAATTAAAAAAATTGTATAAATTGAAACAGTATGGGTAAAATAGGGAAAACGAAATTGCTTCTGGAGGGTAAAATGGGGAAAGTGAAAATGCTTTAGAAATGAATAGTGATCAGCGGATTGCCTATTTTATATTAGTAGGTAAACGAAATTTTAGACATTATCTAATTTTTTCTCAATCACGTCAACTTGACGATTGCATTAAAGAGTATATTTTTTTAAACACTAGTCGTTGACATGTGCATTGCATGAATTTTGTATTCGTTGTTTTTGTATTAGTGTAGAAATTGTACATGTTAAAAAAAGTATCTTAAAATTTGGATTATTCAAGAGTTTTGGGAGTATATTATTGTCTCGCTAATACTAAGAAACTCACCAAAAAAAAAAATTGAAAACATCACGTGTATGTAGAACATGGTACTACATGATAATAGAAATGTTTGACATACATAAAGATTGCATGTTTACAGAAGTAAAAAATATTTGATTCATTAAATAATAAAGCATGCATCGAAAAATGAAAATGCATAACAAAGAAGTTGTAAAAGGATAGCATGCAGTATTTACAAAATAAAACCAATGACCTAGGATGAAACTTACATGTGTATGCTAAGATAGAATGCATAATTCTTGCATTGTCATAGCCGCTTATTCTCTTGGTTGTTTATAAACGTCGGGGTCTGAGTATCCAATAAATATTGAAATAATTGCATCAAATAAATTAAAGCACCCACTCAAAAAATGTAATGTCCAGATTCTCAAAATAGTTGGATTACCCATGTCGGACACGACATGGATATGGGTATGGGATATGTGTTAGATCCTCCAAATTTCAACCAGACACCTCATCGTTTTTGCTTCTTTCTTCTTCTTTTTTCTTTTCTTCCCCTTTTTCTTTCCCCCTTTTGCTATCTGTATACCAAGAGTCACCTTTAGAGGGTGAAGAAAGGTAGTGGCGCTAGAGAAGAGGAGAAATAGAAGAAGAAGAAGAAGAAGGTAAACTTCAAATTTACCAGAAAATAATTAGTTTGGAGATAATATATTTTTTCATAATTTATTTATTTGTTTATTTTTGTTATACAAATGGTTTGTCCGGTCAGGTCGCGGGGTCGAGGGGGCAACGCCTCTCGTGGAGGCTCATGGACAATGCCCCTGAAAGGAATTCTAGTTTTCGTATATGTATGAAATGAAGTGTTTTTAGTAGGGATGAATAAGTTTTTTTTCTGTTTTTCTTATTCTGAATTATAAAATTGGAGGACTAAAGGAGTGAAAATTAGGAAAATAAACAGCAACATCTCATTGAGTATTGTTGTATTTACAGTATACTAAAACTGTCTTTTTTAATATAGTAGGATATTCTACTTTATTAATGTGGCTCAACTTTTTAAGTGAAGATGCTCGGAGTTAAACGTTCATCTAACATAATATTTTTATATTTTCAATTTGGAAGATTGCACAATAATTGGCCCTTATTTGGTATCGATTAAATTAGCTTTTAATATAAATTAAAGTTAACAATTCATTTTAATCATATATTTTATGGGTCTCACAACTTTTCAACCACACATTTTATCAACTTCTATCAAAATCTATTAAAATTCTAATTTTAATCTCTACCACATCGTGGCTTGATATGACTCGTGAATGAAAGAAATTAAAACATTGTTGTTTATATTTTTCATTATCATTTATTAACGAATGTTGTTGGTTATGTAACGTCTATCAAAAGCATACTCACTTACTCAATATACGTGACAAGGGGCGTATTCAGATATTTTGAGTTAGGGGGCACAATCAAACTCATACAAATCAAATAATTTGTTCTTGAATTTTGAATGATTTATACTTGACCCAAAAACACAAATTTACGTTTAAAAACCTCATTCATTAAGATTTTGCTCATTACAAGAAAATGCATATTTATGTTTAAAGAATTTATAATGTATTTGATATAAACAATCAATTAAAATAATCAATTCAAGTAATAGAAAGGAAAAACATATTAACCAATATTTAGTACTAATAATCAATCAATTAAATACAATTCTTTAAATATAAGTCAAATTGGACGTAATCAGTTTAGACACATTCTATATCCACAATTTGACAAAAGTGAAAATTTAGGTTCTAATTAGTTGAAAATTTGATTGGGAAATGGAGATTTGTAGTATATGTGATAATTTGTAGAAACATCATAGACAAATTTTAAAAAAATTAGAAGGATTGTGATTTTGGTAAAAGGCGCTAGGGGAGAATCGCAAGAGGGCAAGCGAAATGAAATTTTTTTTCAAAGTTATTGTAATTTTGCCCTCAGTTTGGGGGATTAAAATCGATTTTTTAGTTTTTTTTTTTTATAAAAAGTAAAAAATTGTGGATCCTATAAAATATATTATTAACATTAATTTAGATTTTAATTCATATCAAACAAAACTTTATCAAAATAAATAAATAAATAAATAAAATGATAGTAATAACTCCAAAAGTTGGGGGTCACGTGACCCAGGACCTGTGTCCCCAACAGTACGTGACTCAACTATCAAAGCAGATGAAATGTGAACTTGTAATGGATGGTAGTGGGAAGTTTCAAAGAACGGAGATGTGCATGACTTTTGAATTTTTCTTTTGGTCCTAATCAGCCTACATTTGACTATAGTGCCAATTTTAAATAAAATTTTGTTAAGATACCTTCAATTGCGTAGACAGATTATTTTTCTAAGATTGACTTGTGAAAAAGAAATCTTAAGTCAGCTATGTCATCTTTCAAGTTGTCAATTTGAGAGCAAACAAGTAATTAAGTCCCGTCAGCTATGTCATCTTTCAAGTTGTCAATTTGAGTGCAAACAATTAATTAAGTCCTGTCAGCTATGTCATCTTTCAAGTTGTCAATTTTCACAAGTGCAAACAAGTAATTAAGTCCCGTTTGTCATCCTTTAAAATTTCAAATTGTTTGCTACAGTATCATTTTTCATCACATATTCACACAATAAAATATTATATACACAAACTAATAAAATTTCCTTACTTTTTAACAACACATTCTTCATCAATTTAATAGTCTATAATACATTACAAGAAAATAATGGCTCTCAAACAGACCCTAAATGTACATGGAAAAGTGGACACAATTATCGAGTACATACAATGCCTCGCATCCCTTTTATTGAATGACCAATATGAATTTCTTTTGATTGTATTTGAACAAGAGAAGGCAAAACACTTCTAGGAAAAAAGGGTAATTCGTACATAATTTTTATGAAGATTGCATAACTTGTGAATTTATCAATTTTCGTTTTCAAAATTTTAACACAAATACATAAAAAATGATATCGCCCATACGACCAGTTGTTTCATGCCATAAATAAACTCGAACAGTCAATAAATCCTCAATTTGATCTGAAAATTGAACGACCATTTAGGTCAAGAAAAAAATAATAAATAAAAGTACACAAAAAAGCAAGTAGAATCAACGGTAGAAAATATGAAAAATCAACATGTTTATTTATTTCAAATCAACACGTCATTTTAAATTTCTGATTAAAGTGATTATAATTATTACAACGAATATGTTCCAATGCACGAGATCTTGTAGCACATACCAATGAGGCCCCATAGAAACATCATAGACAAATTTTTAAAAAAATTAGAAGGATTAAGATTTTGGTAAAAGGCGTGAGGGGAGAATCGCGAGAGAGTAAGAGAAAAGGATAAAAAGGTTCAAAGTTATTGTAATTTTGCCCCAGTTTGGTGGGGATTAAAATCGATTTTTTAGTAATTTTGATAAAAGTTAAAAAATTGTGGATTCCATAAAATATGTTATTAAAATTAAATTTTAATTATGATTTGAATTAAAATTTAGAATTTAATTCATATCAAACACAACTTTATCAAAATAAATAAAAGGGAAAATTGCAGTAGATGCACGAAACCTTTCAGCCAGTTACAGACTTTGTCCAAACCTTTCATTTGTACCACCCGCGGTACCAAACTTTTAAAAAAATCGCAGTTCCAGTCCTTATTAACAGTTTATGTCCATTTGATCATGAAATCGTTAATAGACCCCAGAAATAAAAAAAATTTCCACCAAATAGACAAGAGAAATTTCAAAATTACACATAATTTCTACCAAATAAGTTAAAAAATGAATTAAAAATCCCAAAAATAATTTAAAAAAAACAATTGTTCATCTCCTTCCCCACCCCTTCCCATGGAAAATCAACTACCATCTTGCCGCCACCGATCCCGTCACCACATCTTCCACCACCACCATCCCGCTACCATTGGTCCATTTCCCATATTAGTTCACTAGGGAATGACTTGTAATTGTATTGCTCAACTTCTAAAGATTCAAGCTCTCTCATCCAATCAACCCTGATGAAGAATTTAGTGAAATCCCTATCCATTTTCTCCCAAATCTTCTTCTGTACACTGTAACCAAATTTTTTGTCACTATATTGCTTCCATAATTCGTCAATGGCTTTGAGATTAGATTCTTGAATTAACTGGACTTCAGAGAAGAAAACACAGCCACGTTTCTAGGCTGCTTCTCTAGCGAAGACTATGAGGAGGCAACAAGTTTCTTCATCGACTTCTCGAAAGTTTTTTGAGGATAAATGCAGTTGGAGGACGTCAAAGGATACGTTGAGGCGGATGGAGTGGTGAATTATAATAGAAATGGGGAACCAAATCCAAATGACTAGCTACAAATCCAAATGATTGGTTGCACAGATCAATTGGGGAATCAAGTCCAGCGATTGTGGGACCGGTGGTGGCGGGCTGGTGGTGGTGGGAGATGTGCCAACGGGATCGGTGGTGGTTGACTTTCCATGGGATGGGGTGGGGTAGGGGGGGGGGGAGATGAATTGTTGTTTTTTTAAAATTATTTTTGGGATTTTTAATTCATTTATTTTACTTATTTGGTGGAAATTGTGTGTAATTTGAAACCGCCTTTCTCTATTTGGTGAGAATTATAATTTATTTAATTATGGGGTCAACAAACTATTTTCGTGGTCAAACGGATGGAAACCGTCAATGAGGACTATAGCTGCGATTTTTTTAAAGGTTTGGTACCGTGTGTTGTACAAATAAAAGGTTTGGGCAAAGTCTGCAACTAACTCTAAAGTTTGGTACTTCGGCTGCAATTTTTCCTAAATAAAATTATAATATTAACTCCAAAAGTTGGGGGTCACGTGACCCCAGACCCGTGTCCGCAACAGTACGGGACTCATCTATCAAAGCAGGTGATATGTGCACTTGTAATGGAAGGTAGTGGGAAGTTTCAAAGAAAAAACATGTGCATGACTTTTGAATTTTTCTTTTGGTACTAATATCAGCCTGCATTTGACTATAATACACAATTTTAAATAAAAAATTGTTAAGATACCTTAAATTATGTAGAGAGATTATTTTTCTAAGATTGACTTGTGAAAAAGAAATCTCAAGTCATCTATTTCATCTTTCAGTTGTAAATTTGAGTTCAAACAAGTCATTAAATGCACACGGAAAAGTGGGGCACAAATATCGAGTACATACAATGTCTTGCGTCCCTTTTATTGAGTGATCAATAGGAATTTCTTTTGATTGTATCGGGGCAGACCTAGACCCAGAAATTTGAGTGAGTTAGGGTGGTTATTGGTAGCTAAAGGCCACAATAAAGAGATTATTTTAATTAAATAATATTAAAAAATTATTCAATATAAATGTAAAAATCATATGAAATGAAAATATAATCCAAAATAACAAGAAAAAAATACATTTTTTGAATCATATACATATGTCAAATTTCAAGTTGTGACGGACTTAAACCAGACAAAATGAAACTTATATGTAAAGCACAATTAAACAATAAATACTAATTCCAAACTTAGGCAAAATTTATGCAAAGTTTTTAAAACAACCATTTTTAGAACTATTTTTGACCCAAAAATGTATGTTTTGAACTCTTAAAAAAATAAAGAATAGCAGTTAGATTGTCCAAATTTAAATTTTACAAAATAAATTGACAAAATCTAACACTAAAATTTATATTATGTATTGTTATTATAATCACAGATAGTACAAATCATTGGTTCAACGATTTTTAGTTAAAGAAATAAAAACAATAATAATTTTTAAAACAAGTAGTCTATTACTTTCTAAATTGAATATATAGTTTCTTGTTACACTAATTGCTGAGATTCTTCAATTGCCTTAGCAGTCACGCATTTTATTTCCACATGCAGAATACGGGTTCAAATCTTGCTTATTTCAAATACGATATAAAATTCTGCTCTTAGCAATTTGGAAGTTAAAAAATTAAAAGAAAGAGGGCAAGTTCTTGGAATCAAATCTTGTACCTCTTGCATGTAAATTTAGCACCATACCATATAAGCTCCATGACCTATTGTTAAAATTATTACATTTACACATATATAACGTTATTCATCAAAGCTTTATAAGTTATTTTTTTCCGATGGAACTGGTATGGGCGGTCGCGTCGGCTGGCCGGATGTTGGATCCACCCTTGATTGTATTTGAACAAGAGATGGCAAAACACTTCTAGGAAAAAGGGTAATTCGTACATAATTTTTATGAAGAGTGCATAACTTGCAAATTTATTGATTTTCATTTTCAAAATTTTAACACAAATACATAAAATAATATAGCTCTGTATATACTTTTTTGAATTATATACATATATATATATACACACACAAAGTATATACAAAGCTATGCCCCCACCGACAGCCCACCCTCCAATAGGGCGGCGTCACTTGGTTTTTGGTCGGGTTTTAACCCTGGCCAAGCAGCACAATTCTATATATATATAATTCAAAAAAGGTTTATTAACAATCTCAATAATATCCATTTTATTTTTCATGTTTGAAACATCCAAAGAAGACCGAAGACATTATTCTAGTGCTAGGAAACACGTTTATGTTGTTTTTGATGTAAATGCAATAAAAAATTGAACGAGACACTTACATGGGAAACATAAATTTCTCCTAAATTAGGTACCTTAATTTGATTTAACAGGTTATCATATTGAAGTTCTTGTAAAGAACAAGAAGTAATCGGGATTGATAACTTTTTTATATCATAGTATTTAATTTTCATTTACGTCCGTGATAAATTTTGTAACATAATTTTTTCTTCCCAATTTTGTTAATACTAACGAAATTTTGCTTCTTTCAAGTGCTAGTTTTCATTAATCAACAATTTTATGAAACCTATCAATATAACAATTGATAGGAATAAAAGAGACAATTTTAAACATCAAAGTACACATTATTTTGGAAATTAGAAAACTTATCGTCTGTTATGTATATTCCTATGGCAAATCACGTGACAGCCATCTATACTGAGAACCAGGATAAACATCTATTTTTTTAGGCGAGCAATCTGAGTGTCTCCTCTTCCACCTTCATGCCTAGAGTGATGAGGCTATATATTCCATTGCCACAATGCCCTTCGTCTTTGAGGTTTTGAGATAGTAGCCTATCGCCTTATCAACAACAACCTCGAGGCATTGCATTTTTGTGCAAACTTGTCACATCTTCCCTCCGAAGCGATCAAGAGGACCAAACCCCTTAGTCACTTCAGATGGGGCTCCGAAATTCAAGGCACTCAGCATCCTAAATCTTAATGTCTTGTGTAAACTGTAATCTCACACATTGTGCCTAAACGAATGATAATAACTCCCCTTCGAACACATCTTACAACTTTCATCGTATTGTGCTCTCCAAAGAGCAACTCTTCTCAAAATCTCGCTCAAAAGGTGCTGAGTTGGAATCCCATTCTAATTAAGGATTCTTGTGGTTTGGGAGGTTCCAACTATAAGAGAAGCAGGAATGGGGAGCTTTCCCCCTTTCCACCCGACTCTTTAGTCTTAAGAACGTTGGTTTTAAGAGTAGTGATTAACTTTCTCCGATCCTTACTTCCCAACCTGAGAATAGACAGCTAATGTGTTCCAATTATTAAACATGGTTCAATGGTTTGTCCATGACCCCTGGATGCCAAAGGCGCCCTTGGGGTGATCTCGTAGTTCCTACGGGGTGGAATTTAATATGACATCTTTATAAGGACAGTTTGGAGTTAAATTTCCTTTATCTTGAGAGATGAATGAAGATATGTTAATGCGTTGAGTCCCAACCAGATTCATTAGTAAACTTGTTACGGCTCTCTTGACGGGTAACCAGCTAACAAGCCAATCAACCCCACACTCTACATCATCCTTCTACCTATCCATGGTGAGGCCATAAATAAGGTAATTGAAGTGATGCACCAACCCAACCGAGGTACCATGTAGAAGCCGACCTCTATGGCCTAGGCAAGGTGCTATGCATGCATCATGGGAATGAGTTTGAGGAGAACAAGCTACTCATTGACAAAGGACATCCCCTACTTCATATCTTTCCAACAGATCTTTCTTACTAGATTCACTTACGATTAATTGATGCGACATTTATGTTGCAGACACATAAAGGTCAAATCGTCAATCTATGTTTTAGAGCTCAGACCAGGTGCTAGGGTTGCTACTTTTCAAAAACATTAAATGCCACACAACCTATGATAGATGTATGGACACTTAGGAGAGGACACCTCGACCATCAAGATGAGGCCACACATCTTTCCATCCAATGGTCAGTATTCCAACTCTTCTATTATAAAGGCTCAAACTTAGCGTTATTTGAAGGTAATACAACTTTATTTATTCAAACTATAAACTTGTTCTCATTATTCTCCCTAGATACCCTCTGGATCCGACCCCTCTACACTTAGTGGCTCATGCCTTTAGGACATCCCATACTCAAATACCTATATATTGACTGATCATCAGAGCGCATACGACTGCCTCCACCACAAACAAAGAAGGCCACATACAACTTATGATTGTCACTTACCGTCGACCTCACCATCAACATCGTTAACGTGGAAGGACTGATGTATACCTTTCCAACTTAAGACATAGATGTGCAAACAATTTTTGTGATTTTTAGTGGAGAATGAGGATGTCATGATGATAATTTTGGGAAATTTTGATTTGTATATGCATGTGCAAATCATTTCTATGATCTTCTATTCGAAAAATGAAGTGGTTAGGTTGTTGATTTGGATCATCACAAATTTCGACCCGTATCTTGGCATGGCAACCTGAACATAATAGCAGTAGGATACATTGTCTCTATTTCTCGTGCAACCAGTGATTTGCAACCATGGCGGTGCCGCTTTGTTATTATTTGATGGCAATGTTATGTAAGTGGTCGTCAGAAGATTAATTTTGATAAATGAAATATGTCCGAGCCTCTAATGATTTCTTATTCAATAAAGCATGTTTTAGGTTTTTATTGCACTAGAGTGTGTTTTGAAGATTATGAGAGCTGTGATGTTGTAAGAATAGAGTAATAGATAGATACAAAATGTCTTCCGCTAGTGTGAACGATACTCAATCACATCTCATATGTAGATCGGGTGTGTATATGAAGCTACATGCGTCGCACACTGAAAAGAATTCTAATCGTAATTTCAGAGATGACATAGTGTGAAGGTATGATAATAATCATTTAGTGTAGCATATCAAGTATAGGATTTACAGAGTGATCTGATTTCTATTTTTATTTTATACGATGGTGTTAGGTGCGGGAGAGTTTGATTGGAATGACGAGGTTGAACCGATATTGGGACGCCAATCCAGATTGATGTATATGTACCTTTGGACACTAAGCGACTTAAATGGTGTTGTCATCGAGTTGTTGGATAGATCGACATGGTTGACAAAAAAATATGTTTAATCTATTCGTGTACTTTCTTGGTTCATTATTTTATGGACATGTATGCTCGTATTACTCATTGTAGTGAAGCGTGTATGGGTCTCCAAAAGTTCCAAATCGAACCGGATCTAATCGAACAAGAACCAAACCGAGTGGTTTTTCATAAGTTAAATACCCAAACGGGTACCTGAATCGAGAACCGATGGATTTGGGTCGGGTTTCGGGTCTAGATCGAGAATCAAAAAATCGAATAAGAATCGAAACTAAATAATTTTTTATTGAATTAATTAAATTATTTTATTTTTTTAAATAAATTAAAAATTAATTAAATAAATCAGATAATTTCATAATTTTAATTTTAAAACCCAAATCATTTTAAAACCCATTTTAAAGACAAGAAACGATGGAGTTTGTGATTCGTTTGCAGTTTCTGTAAGGATTATGGACCATCACCATAATTATATCTTAATAATTAATATGACTACATGACTATTTAAATTTGCTCATTAAATTTAAAGCCTTCAAATGAGATAAAATTCTAAGACCATTTAATATTAATATCTACTTCTTGGTATTTGTAGGCATTGAATTAATATTATTCGACAGCTAGTTATTTATATATTTTTGAAATTGGATTACATTTTTTTGTAAAAGTTACGAATGAAATGTCATTAGTTATATTTACGTAGTATTGCTGTAAATGTTAAAATTTTTTATTATGGTACGGAATCGAACCCGAAAGGTTCCATAATTATATTTGGACCAGACAATTCCATTTATTAAATACCCGAAAATTTTGGAACAGAACTGACCCGATCCGACCCACGAACAGCCCTAGGAGCGTGTGTAGTAAGTAATTGGTCTTGTATGCAGGTAATTTCTTTGTTTGATTGTTCAATTATGTAATATTTTCATGTAATACGGATTTTCAATTTGCGTAGCATTTATGTGTTTCCATGTAGTACGAATTTTCAATTTTTGTATTTTATCTTCAAGTAGTATACAAATTATGGAAAATAATAATGATATGATTGGCTGATGAATCTTTTTCGTACAGTTTCTTAGAATTTTATTGGAAGATACAGCTCATTACATATATGACAACATCTTCCTTAAACTATTCGTTTACTAAAAGAGCCATTGTCTTGAGTCAAACCAAAGAATCAGTGCATCTCATTTCTTGAACTATTCTGTCTCTATATTTATATATGTGTGTGTATTGTTGCTGGAGTGGCATCTCATTTCTCAAATAATATAATCCGCCGTTTCATAATTTTCAGAGTCAAGAAAATCATTCTCGTAAATCCTGGGATTCTGTTTAGTTCAGAGCCATGGGAACTCAAGTATTCACACCAGACTACGCAAACGAAGTAATTCTCTTCATTCTTTAACCCCCCACCCCCCCCCCCCCCCAACCCCCTCCCTCTCTCTCTATATATATGTGTGTGTGTGTGTATATATATACCCACACGCATGCATATTTACATATATATACCTACACGCATGCATATATGCATATATACATATATATGGCCACACTGAAATTTGAGAAACATTTTTCATATGGCTTTTTTTAATTTATATTTTTTTTGTTTAGCAATTCTATATGTGATTTTCTCATAAACATGCATATTGTAGATGGTATATGAAGTTCTAGTTCCTTCTTCATCAAACTGTCTAAGTTCGAGTTATGATAATTGCCATATTAGTTTGATAAGTTCTGACTTTAATTTTATCCTAGTTGATTACCATTCGTCTTTTATTTAGTTATTTTTCTCAATAACAAAATACTTTGGTTTGTATATAGTTCACTTAAAAAGAGCTTTATTTATAATAAACGTGTACCTTTTCAACAAGTTCCATAACCTTTGTTTTTTCCACAGAGGCTATAAGTTTACATAAATCCTCGTAGTTGATCAAACACAAAAAAAAAAAAAAAAAAAAAAAAAAAAAAATCACAACGAATCATATAACCTAATCAAAGGCCCATTCAATTCATGAACATATATAAAAATGTGGTATTTTAAATTCTTTCGGAAGTAATTTTCATTTTCAAAAAAATGAGAGCACTTTAAAAAATAACTCACACTGTCCAAATACAATATAATAAATATTCTTGATTTTATATAAAAAAAAAAATCAGAATTTAATGAAGTTAAACAATATTTTTAATATTTTTACACATTTATTTAACCATTAAATACAAAAAATTATTTTTAACTACTCAAATATTAATTTAATATATTGAAAATTAAGAATAATTCAAGGACCAATCTCTAATTTTCAGAATTAAAATCAGGTCCAGCACGTGTTGTCACGTGCATGGTCAATTTGCAATTATTTTTTAAATTAATAAAAAATGGGTGTGCGTCAGCGTCGCCATGTTGTTCTCGATTTTTTTTTTCTTTTTTCGATTGGTCATTATTGTCAAATTGGTCTGGATGCCCTTTCAATAGGGTTTCTTCTCATTATATAGAAAGAAGAAATAGCTATACAAGGTAAGTATTATTTACAGCCGAATTGTCATTCCAAAAATAGTGCAAATTAGATCCTAAATTATCTCCGTTGACATCCCCCCTCAAATTGATGCTAGTAGATCAAGAAGCATCAATTTGTCAACCAAGAATTGATGCCGATGCCGGGAAAGAGCTTTAGTGAAGATGTCTGCAGTTTGATGTTCAGTGGAAATGTGAGGAAGAGTAATCACACATTTATCAAAGGATTCACGTATGGAATGACAATCAACTTCGATATGTTTTGTACGCTCGTGGAAGACAGGATTAGCGGCGATCCGAATAGCACTAGTATTATCAGCATGAAGAGGAGTGGAATGAAGCTGAGGAAAGCCAAGTTCACCCAATAAACCACGAAGCCATGTGATCTCAGAGCAGGCGGAGGACATAGTACGATATTCAGACTCAGTGGAGGACTTGGAAACTCTATCTTGCTTCTTACTCTTCCAAGAAATGAGTGCATTGCCTAAAAACATGCACCAGCCAGTAACAGAACAACGAGTATCCGCACATCCGGCCCAGTCAGCGTCACTATACTCCACCAACTGTAAGGAAGAGTCCTTAGGAAAGAACAACCAGCGTGTAGATGTACCTTTTAGATATCGAATAATGCGGCGGACAGCGGCTAGGTGAAAGTGTCGAGGAGCCTGCATAAATTGACTGACTTGTTGTACAGCAAAAGAAATGTCAGGACGAGTAATCGTCAAGTAATTCAAACTCCCAACGACTTGCCGATACAAGGATGGATTTGATAGAAGCTCGCCTTCCTCTTGACGAAGCTTAAGATTGACCTCTAATGGAGTAAGAACATGATTACCCAATTGAAGACCAGCTAATGAAATTATTTCCTCCGTGTATTTGTGCTGATGCAACAATGTACCAGTCGGAGTAATCGCACCTCAAGGCCAAGAAAGTACTGTAAGGGACCAAGATCTTTCATGTGAAAAGAGGCTTTGAGATACTGTTGTAATTGCTTGATTAACTCAATATCAGAGCCAGTAATCACGATGTCGTCAACATAGACTAGAAGCAATACAATTCCTGTAGAAGTCTTGCGAAGAAACAGAGAGGAATGAAACTGACTCTGAGTAAAGTGAAAAGCAAGCAGAGTAGAGCGAAATTTATCAAACCATGCACGCGGAGCCTGTTTCAGTCCATATAGAGATCGACGGAGCCGACAAACCTCGGAGGAAGGCGTAGTAAACATGCCAGGAGGTGGAGACATATAAATTTCTTCCTTCAAATCCCCATGTAGAAAAGCATTCTTCACGTCCATCTGTCGGGGAGACCAACCCTGCGACGCAGCGAGTGCCAAAATAGTCCGTACAGTAGTCATTTTGGCAACAGGTGCAAAAGTCTCTTCATAATCAATACCATACTCTTGTCGGTTCCCAAGGGCCACGAGACGGGCCTTATATCGATCCAGTGAGCCATCAGATCGAAACTTGACTGAGTATACCCATTTACAACCAATAGGTTTTACACCAGGTGGACATGTCACAAGATCCCAAGTGTGATTTTCTTGAAGAGCATGGATTTCTTCCTGCATGGCATGCTGCCAACATGCTTGGGTAGCTGCCTGAGTATAAGAACGAGGAACAGAAATAGTGTCGAGAGTGGCAGTAGGAGGCGTAGGGTCAGATGAAGGACCAGTGTCTGAAAGAGGCGTTAAAGGAGGACGTCTATGATACACCACACCTGGTTTAAATCGCTCAATAGAAGAAGATACAGAAGAAGACACAGCATCAAAAGCAGGTAGACGAGTAATAGGAGGATAAAAAATAACCTGAGACTGAAAGAAATATTGATTTTCAAAGAAAATCACATTTCGGGAGATCCGAAATTTGTTCGCACGAGCATCATAACAAACAAACCCTTTTTGAGAACCGCTATATCCCATAAAAGCACATATGACAGACTGGGCAGCAAGTTTGTGCCGATCAACAGGTGGCAAATGAACAAAACAAACACACCCAAAAGTATGAAGGGAATGATACTCAGGAGATATGCCAAATAAACGGAACTATGGAGAATCATAATTTAGAGTGACGGTAGGCAAGCGATTGATCAATATGATGTGATAATTCGTTCCCTTTCAAGAACACTTTAAATTGAAATGCCCACGTAGAAAAATTCTTTTCAGTAAATCGAACAATAGTATTTTCAAGAGACATGATTAAAGAAAACCACCTAAAGTAGCACGGAGCCCAATCCAACAAAAATGCACAGTACCCAGCAGAAGAATCTCCAAGGCCAAAAAGAAAGCCCAACACAATACCCAGCAGCAAAGCCAAACCCGAGCCCAAGAATAAAAGAAAAACCACGTAAAACACCTCACCCACGAGAAAAAAAAATCCAGTCGTCACCTACCCAGAGAAATCAAAGCCACCGATCACCACAGAGGCTCCTAACCACCACGTAGAAACTGCCGAACACCACAGAAAGTTCCGACCACCACGTAGCCACCCACAAAAAATGGCCGACCACCTCACAGCCACACACCGGCACTAGAACCGACCACTGAAAATGCCGACTGGCACAGAAATCGCACTCGCAACTCCAAGGAAAACGTCGACAACCACCAAGATGAGGAGTTCACAAGTCGGAACCCCCCAAACGTGCGCGGGCAGAGAGAAGGAAAAAAAAAATCAGCATCGCAACTCAGAAGATTTCTCAAGATTAAAACCACAGAGAGACGATAATCAGAATAGGGGCTCTGATACCATGTCAAATTGGTCTGGATGCCCTTTCAATAGGGTTTCTTCTCATTAAATAGAAAGGAGAAATAGCTATACAAGGTAAGTATTATTTACAGCCGAATTGTCATTCCAAAAATAGTGCAAATTAGATCCTAAATTATCTCCGTTGACAATTATGACTAACTTCGATGTTCTGAGATCATCTATATTGTATGATTTTACAAAATCAATATTTAAGGCCACGTTTGCAACATCAACAAATGTGTCACATAGTGGAAATCACATAAAATTCATGCAAACTTTCCAATTTTTTTTTACCAAATTTCAGGAGGTCATGACTACTTCATTTCAAGGCCAAAATTAATAATCTTTATATGTTTGAAAATTTCTTGACAAGATCTATCCAAATATACAAAATAGGAACCATAAAACATAGTGTAAAAGAAGTTATCAAGTGATGACATTTCGAGTTTTTTAATTTTCATCCAAATTTTGAGAGGTCGTAACTTCTTTTTTTCAATGTCAAAATTAATGATTTTCATAGCGTTGGAAAGGTTTCGAGAAGATATGTCCAACCATACTAGATGAGAAGCATTAAACGTAGTATAGAAGAAGTTATCATGTAATGAAATTTCGGGTTTTACTAATTTTGATGCAAAAATTCAGATTTTCATCCAAACTTCAAAATCGCATAACTCTTTTGTTTTAAATCCAAAATAGAAAGTTCTTTATATGGTCGGAAAGGTCATTGAAATACGTTTATGACCACATTAATATTACTACATAATTATCAATGTATATAAAGCAATAATTTATGTAGAATTAACTAGGGTTTCAATTTTCTCCCAAATGCAATAACGAAAATTGATTAAATTTTATTAGTGAATTCTAAAGTATATTATATACATAATTCCAAAATTTTGTAAATACTAGTCATGTATATCAAAAGATGCCATTACAACAAGGAATTCAACCTTATAACTCAGATGCCGATGTAGGAATTTACAACATTCATAATCATAAATTAGAGGTCATGAACCCTTGAAAGAATGAATTCCAAAATCTCTATGTGGTTGAATCGCATTGTATCTTAAATCTCCAAAATTAGCATATTTTTTTTTTGGTTCTCCAACCAATTCCAATCCCAATTCCAATTGAAAGAGATTATTATCCACGATCTAAGTATCTTATTTTGTGAGTTTTCATGCCAAAATAGTGATTTTATGGCATTTTCAATTTTGGTGTATTTTCATATAAGAATTTTACCATTTTTTCTTGCCATCTTTTTCCTCTCTTTTTCTTGAATAATTATTAGAGGTTTACATGGAAGTTAATGGAGTTATATGAAGTTGTATGTTTGAATTTCAAGTTCAAACAACTCCCTCGAACCCTTTTAATATCTTGTGTGGTAGGTCGCCCCACGTGGGCGATCCACAACCCATAATTTTGATGAATAATACAATACCTTGAATTGGAGGTTGATGAAAGAGATGCACGAGAGAAAGCGATAGATGAATGGTTGCCAATAACTTCTTCTAGGGATGCAAAATGGTGGTACTCAGCTTTCCACAACATTACAGCAATAGTTGGAGCTGCAGTTCTCAGTCTCCCTTATGCCATGGCTGAACTAGGATGGTATGTTCCATTTTGGACAACAATATTTTTTTTAGCTTTACTATAACTTTTGCTGAAAGAAGTGTTTAAAATTTGTCAACAATGCTTTTATTGTATGTACTAATCAATATGTATATACATAAAAGTCTGAATTCTTACAGAGTGGGAATAAGTAGTTTTATTTACTTACATCTTTAACACACTCTACATGCTAGTTAGATTCAATTTTTCTTGAATTTCTTAAATGGTGTACGTGTCAGTGAAATTCTAAAATGAAGCTGTGAATTAACCTGTTTCTATGCTAGAGAGCATGAGAAAACATTGTATTCTTTATCTAAGTCTCTTGTGAGTGGATGCATAGCTCACATTGAGTGGATCAGTCTATAAATCTATGTTTCACTACTCGGTTTTGATTATTGCCGCCCTCGAAAGTTGAGAATGCAAATATATCAGTAACATACCAAGTAATTATTCAATACTGAATTTTTTGCTTATATTATCAATCTATATTCTTATCAATACATACAAAGGGAGGGAACATGGCTCTCATACCTATGTACAAGGGAGGAGCTACCCTGTCTAAGTAGGTGGGTCCCAAGTTGAAGGGGTGGGGGCCAACGGGGGTTCGGGGGCAGCGCCCTTGAAATTTTTTTTTAAACATTATCTGTTAAAATGAGGGAAGTTAATAATTTGTGATGGAGAAAGGAAATAAAGGAACATAAATTACATTAGTTGAAGATTTAAAAGATGGTAATCCCTTAATGGAGATATGTCAGTAATCGACAATTATTTTTTGGGCGATTACAATTCTATTGGTTCAAACTTAAAAATTAGTAGTTAAGACTTAGGCATATATGCATAATGCATTTTAATTTTTATAATTGAAGAATTCAAAATTTTAGTATTCTTGTTCATTTAATATCTCTAAGCGGATTTAAAGTATTGTCTTCTCCTGCAATAAAAGGTCTCGCAGACAGACCCCCAACACTTAGAGATCCTGAAATCTTAGTACTTCAAGAAAAATGTACATTAAAAAATTCATGAAATGCTTTTTCAAATACAAAATGGTAAATAAAAAAATCAAAATAAAAAATCAAAATTTTTTTTTGTCAAAATTAGGGGGGTCTGGGTCCCCCAAGACCCCCCTCCCCTCCGCCCCTACCTATGTACTATCGCAGAATGGCATTCAATTGGTGGAATCCGGGCTTAGTTTTAACTTACCAATCTATATCAAACAATCAATTAAAACTTCAACCCATAACTAATATATGGTTGCTTTCTTTCTTTCTCACCCACAAATGGACAAGGTTATGGTGGTGATTTGCAAGCCACAAATGCAAAGAGAAGGCAAAGGCACCAAGACACAAGGTAATGTGTCAAGACACAATAAAGTCATCCTATAAATGAATTTGGGCCTAGACACAAGGCAATGAGCCAAGACATAATATAAGTGAATTTGGGCAAAGACAACATTAACAAATTAAGTTGCTACTAGTAGACCACGTTGCTTTTAGGTCGAGCATATAAATTGATTGTATTGATAATTTTTTAACTCATCACCTGAGACCTATAAAATATGTTCTAAGTTGTTTAACATCATTGTCCAAGATTTATCGGGTATAAAAAACTCAACAAATCTCCACCTTGATACCCAATCAATTTGCAAGAAACCAAAAACAAAGTTAAAGCTTGAATAATCAAGACAACAAATAAAATTGAGATAACAGATCTTACCCGTGTTTCGGACCCGAAACGCATACCATCCCTGCTCCATGTACTCACCAAGGCTAAGGTCACAAACAAATACCCAAGTAGGAACATATAATCACAGTAATCAATCAAAAGCAAATAATCATATGATGGGGATATAACATAGGATAATCTACAATTTTTTTTTCAAAATACGTTCACATAGAACAACAGATTAACATTAAGTTAATCAAGCAAATGGTCAAAACATACATGCAACAAATACATAAATAACCCCATGAAAAGATCTCACCACACTTATCTTATCGCATTCCGTATTGCTCACACATCGAGAACACATATCTCACCACATAGCCCACCATACTTACTAGACTAATACTTAACCCATGTCCAACTGGTAGACCTTTATAGATTTTAAGTCCTTGGGGTAATCCTCTATCAACACATCATTTTTCCCAACCTAAGTAGATAATGGGTCTCCATCTAACAAAAATGATAGAAGTGTCTCTCTCACACTCCGCCTGATTAGGGTCTCCTCAGAGATAAATGATTCCAACATTTGATTACATTTTCACTCGTGATCCAAATGTCACACTCCACATCCCCGGTACAAACCGTTAATGTACCCCTAGACACATCTATACTTCATTTCACCAATAGACATAAAAACATAGTTGATGCATATTAACTCACTATGCATGCAAACAATTACACTAAGTAATTAAATTGCTCTCAAATTCATGCAAATGTACGTATGAAACACATTTAAATGCACGTATAACCATGCAAAAAAAAATTAAGCAATCAGACACATACAAAAAAGATTACACATGGATGCACATGCAGTCACTGGGTGTACTCTCAATAAACTTTGCCAGGGTCATCACTCGGCCCTAAAGCCACATTCGCCTCGCCTCTCATCTTACCCTTCTGCCTATCATTTTTCATAGGACAGTCCCTAATAAAGTGATCAACCTTACCGCAACTGTAACACCATCTACTACTATACTTATCCCATCCTTTGTCCTTATTCTAACACCCTCATCACTCGAATCACCATTGTCTTGAGTTCTACTCAAAATCATCTACTTAAACTTCATTATACTCCGCATCATATGCAACTTACCACCTCTATTATTCTTTTTTTTCATCCTTAATCTCTATTTCCTTACTTATAAGGGAATTTATGACAATTTCGGGTGTTAAAATGTCTCTACTATACTTAGTTACATTCTTAACCTCTCTATATAAATTCGGCATATAATTAAGCAAGATAATGACCTTATACGTTTTAGACACTTTCTCATCACAATTAACAATATCTTGAACAAGTTTATTGAAAATATACAAATTATAATCAAGATCCTTTGAATCTTTCAAGCAAGTACAACTTATTAAAAGTGGAGTTAAGCAAATATAAGTCTTTCAACTTTTGTCAAAACTCTTTTGTAGAATCAAGTTCTCCAACTTTTCTCAAAACAATGTCAGATAGATGTAAAATAATTGAAGTATAAGCAAGTTCATCATATTCTTCTTTTGGTGTTTCTATCAGATCTACAGAAAATATGATATCTATGAACTTTGAAACTTTTTGTTGAACTAAAATCTCATTTATCATTTGTTGCCAATTGAAAAGTCTCATTTCCTATTGAAAATTTCAACTTCAAAATGTGAAAACATTTTTGAAAAATAAAACAACCAAAGTGAACAAATATGTCACACAAAGTAATCCTAAGGCCGCAGTATACACATTCTAGATTCCCAAGTTTACATAAGATTCTTGATCTTAGATCGGGGAAATTTTCAAATGGGTTAAGTTTAGGCGTTCTAACGAAATAATCAATGCAACATGAAAGTATGTCAACCAAAATTCAAATTCCCATGCAATATAGGCAATTAAACACAGAAGCAACTATCAACTTGCAGTTAAGTCCAACACTTCAAATATGACAAATAATTCCTAAATTTTTAACACAAACAGTGGTTGCCCCACAAGATAACCCCAATCCTATTGTCACCCAACACGATGACGCACTAAGGTTGAAATTTAAAGTTGGGATAAACTAATATACCAGAGTGGACCAATCCGAGTATGTAAATAATGAGAGATGCAAATTTATCACTTTAAGGCCACCACTATTCGCCCTAAAGCTTTCAGGAATTGCAGCGACCAATTGAACACCAAATTGAATCACAAACCCCCAGGGGCATAATCGTCCAATTTTCACCGTATAACCTGAAACGAAAAACTAACAATACCAAAACTTTAAAAATCACATTAGGAAAATTCTTCCCGAAGAAATTCTCCCTAGACGATGTCAGATGCGCAGCTACTGGAACTGCACACTCCGCCACCATCGGCGACCGTCACAACCACGCACGATCGATCGAGGAGTGCCTCCACCTGTATATCAAGGTTTTTGGCCTCCATTTCCTCAACCGCCTTCTAGTTTGGCTGGAATCGTCTATTGCATGTCATATTTTCCGAAAAAAAAAAATTGACAATTTGTTCCAGCCTATTTCTCCTTCATTTCTGATCAGTTTTTTGTTAGATTTTGGAGCTGAATCCACCTCCTTGATGCTGTCATACCAATTATCACAGTATAGGCCTTCAATTGGTAGAATCCGGGCTCATTTTCAACTTACTAGTGGATATCAAACAATCAATTAACCGACCCACAACTTGTATTCACTTATGATTGTTTTCTTTCTTTTACACCCACAAGCACCCATAAAGGAACAAGGTTATAGTTGTGATTTGCAAGCCACAAAGGCAAAGAAAAGGCAAAGGCACGAAGAAGGAGACGATAGGAAGCACCCACAATTTTCTCTTCTAAACACAAAGCACACACATGTTTCCAATACTACGATAATAGGTATATATAGGTTAGGTTATATCATCAATTGGGCCAAGATACAAGGTAATGAGCCAAGACACAAGAAAGTCATCCTATAAGTGAATTTGGGTCAGACAATATTAACAAATTAAGTTGCTACTAATAGGCTACGTAGCTTTCTAGTCGAGCATATGAATTGATTGTATTGATAATTATTTTATTCATCACCCGCATCCTATGAATATATTCTAAATTGTTTAACATCATTACTCGGGATTTATTGGGTATAAAAAACCCAACATGTACCACTATAATCTTGGTGTTGTTTTTCTCATTTTCTGGTTATTATTGGTCTCGAAAGTAGGGATTCTGGTTTAATCCATAAAATGTCAACTAATTTTTCAACATTGAATCATTTTTAAATATTTTCAGGGGCCCTGGAGTGGGTGTACTCGTAATATCTTGGATTATCACTTTATACACTCTATGGCAGATGGTCGAGATGCATGAAATAGTTCCCGGGAAACGATTCGACAGATACCATGAACTCGGACAACATGCATTCGGTGAAAAACTTGGTCTTTACATTGTAATACCTCAACAGCTAATAGTTGAAGCTGGTGTAGGCATAGTTTACATGGTTACAGGAGGGAAATGTTTGAAGAGGTTTCATGATTTAGTATGCAAAGATGGCAAGGAGATTAAGCTAACCTATTTTATCATGATCTTCGCCTCTGTTCAATTCGTGTTGTCTCATCTTCCGAACTTCAATGCCATCTATGGAGTGTCTTTGGCTGCAGCTGTCATGTCCTTGAGGTAGACGGCACCCTTTTTGCCTGTGAATTATGTTGAATTTCTTTATATCATTTTTTAGAAATCCCTCTTGAAAATAGTATATTAATTTTCACTAAAAGAGATAGTTACAACACATCATTAAACTTAGAAAAATGGACATAAATCTCTGGTTTCATGAAATACAGTGACTGGTGTAAGATTTTTATTACAATCTTTAACCTCGTCAAACGTAGAAAGAAAAGCTTTAAACTTATTCACATCAAGAAAAAAGTGTGAAATTGAGGGAATAAATCAATATGTTTGATTAATTTCTCAATAGTTGGCCAGACAAGCTATAGAGGATTCAGAAAACGCCTTTCTCCCTTGCTTTATTTTATGTTCTTCAATCGCATCTGATGATTATTTATTGTGAATCTGTTCGACATATAAGTTTGTTACGATCATCTGATATAAGATATGGAATCCTAATACATTGATGCTATGACATGAAGTTACTCAACTATTATTTGGGGGGCATCACTCTATGAGCGTGTACAATCGGGTGTACAACCAGATGTGCAATACGGCTATAAAGCTACAACCACAGTAGGAACTTTTTTCAACTTCTTCAATTCCTTGGGTAGTGTTGCTTTTGCTTATGCTGGTCATAATGTGGTCTTGGAGATTCAAGCTACAATGCCTTCTACACCAGAGAAGCCATCTAAGGGACCTATGTGGAAGGGGGTGATTGCTGCTTACGTAGTCACTGCAATCTGCTACTTCCCTGTGTCTCTTATTGGGTATTGGACTTTTGGGAATAAGGTCGAAGATAACATTTTTTTCTCCTTAAAAAAGCCTGTGTGGTTAATTGCAATGGCTAACCTGTTTGTTGTAGTTCATCTCATTGGGGGCTACCAGGTAGGCACGTGACTTCGTTTCCTTCAATCATTTATTCGTTCTAAAAAAGTAATCAGTTTTTTTAAATTTTTTAAGTTTTAATTTTTGTTTCAGATCTATGCAATGCCAGTTTTTGATATGATAGAATATGTACTTGTAAAAAGACTGAAGTTCAAGCCTAGTTGGATGTTGAGAATTGTTTCGAGGAATATTTACGTTGGTATGTACAATTTGTTTTCTACAAATCCTGTATTATACTGATCTGTGGTCTATTATATCATCATGTTCCTCACAAGTTTATGCACTCCTAATTGATTGCAGCATTTACTATGGTTGTTGGAATTACCATCCCTTTCTTCCATGGTCTTCTCGGGTTTTTTGGTGGATTTGCTTTTGCGTCAACTACATACTTCGTGAGTAAATATACTACACTGGAAGCATTGCACAAGATAACGAGCAAGATCTTAAGGAGCTTTATTCTTTAATCTTGTACTACAATGTCCACTAGCATGCCTAAGATGACTTCAAAGGCATCCTTGAAATGATGGGTCTAGTCTAAGCTGATTAATAAAGAGAGACATAGGACAAATTTTGTCGGTTGTTTTTATCAAGTTAAATATCCTCCCACATATCAAATATGTTACAGTGCCGTATCATTCTTATTTGTATTTTATAGCTGAATGTACATCTGTTTTTACACATTCTTGCAGCTTCCTTGTATCATTTGGCTAGCTATCTACAAACCAAGGAAATTCAGTCTATCTTGGTTTACTAACTGGGTAAGTGTGAAATCTGCTAACACATTCTTCTGGGTTTTTGCTTTGACTATAAAAAACCTGACTGATTCAAATTTCTCAATATGGATTTCAGATTTGCATTGTTCTTGGAGTTATTTTGATGATTACCGCATCTATTGGAGGACTAAGGCAGATTATTCTCCAAGCAAAGGATTACAAATTCTTCAAATAAGTTAAAGAAATTTAAGAAATTCTATGTAAATTTTCTCAAAAACAGAAATAACTTAAGTGGAAGGAATTCAAGGATTAAGGCAGATTATTCTCCAAGCAAAGGTTACAAATTCTTCTCATAAGTTAAAGAAATTCTTGTGCAATTTGAGAACAAAAAGATCATTGTTGCATTTTTTACATCGCAAGTGTACGATATTGTAACAAGTAATATAGTGGACCTTTGAGTCCGGATATCATTCCCGCGAGAATTATACTTAAGTTTTAATCTACTTTTCCTAAATCCTATTTGATAAAAAGACAAACAAATAAAGAAAAGTAATAGTTGTGATTTTTTTTTTTTTTTAACTTGTGAACTAACAATACTAAACTAATGGAATATATATATATATATATATATATATATATATTTTTTTTTTTATTTTTTTTATTTTTTATTTTTTTTTATTTTTTTTGGCAAACACTGGTTTATAAAAGACTCGAATACGTAATGAGTATAGGGCAAAACAAGTTTATCTAATGATCACCTCAATTCTTAATTCTAGATTCTAGCCTAATGTAGTGTACAATAGAATCCTTCTATGGTATTCAATTTACCCATCTAGAGTTCTAATTAAGCATATTTAACTAATTCAATTTCATATCTATATATGAATTACCCTTAGTTAAAAATGAATTATAGTTCTAAGAATTCCTATAACTACCGCAATAATTAGTATATATATCTCTACACATTATACTACTTTACTGAATTTTATTATACGGTCTAAGCCTCGAACTCACCTCTCGATTCATAAGAAACTCAAATAATCATCAAATTATTGGTCAGATAATTCAAAGTATTAAACTCGTAACAAAATCAACACATAAAAGAATATGCTACAGAAATCTTTGAATAAAAGAATTAATGATCACAAAAAACTACATTGTTTGCTCTAATTTAGAGTTTAGTTACACATAATGTAAAAGGAAAAACAAATAAATACCTTTGAATACATTACCGGATTGATTGAATAAAGATATGGAAAAGAATCAACTTTTACACCAAAGTCTTCTTTCGCTTCCAATCTTTGCTTTAAGCTTGAATCCTGTGATGAATTTCTTCTCTTGATTTGACTTTTCGTTCTCTTGTTGTATATCTCTTTTTTCAATGTGTGGAACCCCCAATTTGTGCATTCTTTTCTCTATTTATAGTTCCCTACACGTCCTTGGCCATATTGGAGTCTCTTTCTGGACTTCTCACGGCCTAAACAGCAAACCTTAAAATTTGACGGTGCAGTGCCTATGTGCTAGGATGCAGCGCCGCGAAGGTTGGTGGCAGCGCCCTGCCTTTCTGTAAAGCTTCTGCTTAGGTAAATTATAGCGCCTGGGAGCTGCTTCTCTACCTTATTTCCTTTGCCTCTTCCAGCGTTTGGGCGCCATTTTTCTGTCTATTTTCCCTTTTTTCTTGTATGTATACTTCAACACCCCATTTTCACCTCTTCACTACACCTTTAAAATAACACTAGCAAACACATTAAAAATGTCTATAATCATAATTAAGCAAACAATTAAATTAAGTTAAGTTTGTATAAAACGTTGTGTAAAACACACTTATCAAATACCTCAAAACTTAACATTTTGTTAGTCCTCAAGCAAACACATATACGAAGAAAATCAATTAGAAACGACACATACAAACTTAGTCAAATAGCTTGCAATTTCACTCAGTGCTGAGAACATTGTATCACATCTATGAATAATTTCAAAATCACAATACAAGAGCTAACTTTCACTTATCCAATGCAAACGGGTGTGCGTGTGTGTGTGTGAAAAATCAAGTATAACGTTGAACATTCACAAGTTGATCCAATTTTCCACCCTCAATGGACAATTCTTTCCTTATATCGCTCGTGGGATTCACATATCCTAAACTTGTTTTCTTTTACGCTCTCACCATGGTGTAATCCTAATTTTTGTTTCACTTATCACTTCCTTACACCCCTCTAATTTGGTTTCGTTTAACTGACGATGTCAGCAATTTATTCATATGATGATTCTCCCAATAGTGAGTGCTCAACAAACTAGCTTATACTAAGTGATTCAAACTCACTAGTTTTCAAGACCCCCAACAATGAATTTTTTTTTGCACTCTTGCATACAATTTTTTTTCAGCCCATTATTAACCTCACCAATTTTTCTCTTCTTGACCCCTATAGCGAGCTTTTAGTCGATAACTCCTCAAGTTTTGAATACCAAAGGGTACAGAAGATACCCTACAGACTTAATCACTCGATTAAAAAAGGTACAGGCGTGAGACATAAGCTAAATCAGTGCATTTACTTATTTTCTATGAAAGAAAAGCAAAAAATTTATGGGGGTTAGATCCATAGCATTTGGTCATCACCAAGCATATACTAGAAATTCAAAACACTCCACACAAATCTTATTAGATGCACGGAATCACCACAATCCTAAACCATCTCTTTCATTGGTTAGCACGTTCCAAATATATACATGGTCAAGGGATGTTGTGAATCATGGTTTTAAGGGGTTAAGCACCTTGGTCATCTCTATAGCCTAAGCATATGATCTTTCATGTTCTTGTACGACGCTATACCTCATTTTCGTGCATACTTATTGTCACATTTATCATGGATAAGCAAAAATTTAAAACTCAAGCACATGATTTAGCCCTATTCACAAACTAATACATGTTCTCAAATATATTCATCATAAAAACAAGATTATCTGACTCACACAAGCACACAAAAATTGTAATACTTTTTATTTATTAATTTATTATATATATATCAACACACAAAACACGCCAATCACATAAACACAAAATAAATATGTACAATCATACCAACGGCATAAGAAAAATAAATACCCCAAAACTTAAGATGAACATTGTCCCCATTGTTAAAAGGCAAGAACAAGAGGAACACTTACCTGAGATAAGATACTAATTGTCTTCAATGTATTCAGTGTCCTCTCAAAGTGATGCTAGGTTTGCAATGTGATCAGGTAGTAGAGGCAGTTGAGGGAAAGTTCAGTCAGAATAAATTGAAGCCATGATCGTGTTGAGTTCATTTTGGTAATGGAACTGCTCATACATCCTGTTTTGCATTAAATTCAATTGAAGTTGCATTACATTCAACTGTGCAGTAAGATCCGTGTTGGGATCGCCGGCGAATGTGGTCAACGTGATCAAGATGACCCCTCTACAGACTCGGGGGTGGTGCACTAAGGGACTCTAATCAGCTAATGGATTTCCATGTACATTATCTTATAATCACCGATTTTGGGTGCACGACCTCTTTAGATGGGTGTGTGACAACTCTATTGACACGCCCTACCCTTGATAAAGCTAGTGGACCTGGAGTGTGATGTACGCCGATGATAGGTACCAACTAAAAGTTGGACCTACCATCAAGATTATTACAATAAGAAACTTATAAATTATTTTAATAAAAAGTTAGGCATTATCTCCTAGGTAATTTGGACTAACCAATATGTAAACAATTTTATGCAACCCCAACAATAATATCATATTAATGCTAATTAATGATTTTATAACACAGTCCAGAGATAAGCCGAATTTTCAAACTTTTCCTATGAAAATAACATCAACTGTACATATGGATGCAAAATACATAGTGTGCCCATCTAACTATATACAAATGATGTGAAATGACATTAAAAAATGAACATGTATCTCAAAACACTGATTACATGCTCTAGAAAATAAGTCATACTAGTTAACGTTGTCGGTAGCTTTGACTTCTAATCAGGCTCAACTCTACAAGATACCCAAAACTCAACTACTACCTGACAAGAAAATGGTTGGAAAATATATGAGTTGATAGCTCAGTGAGTGGAGAAGTTCAAAAATAATTATACCTTTCCATTTACACATTTTTATCAACATCAAGTTTACATAATTTAACAGTCCATAGTATAATAATAATAATAATAATAATAATAATAATAATAATAATAATAATAATATGAGATGTCTCATAACACTGAAAAATATCATCTAATAGTCATGACATAATCATCAACTCAAATACATATCATCGTCTCATCCTATCACATGTAATCAACCAAAAATGTACATTCTGACTGAAATCTAAGATCCGCCCCTCGGGCTAAATACTTTCGACACGGCCCTTAGGGCCCTCCGTGAACGAAAGTGGGTCTCAAAGACCTCTCATAATCAATATTAGAACACGCCCAAAGCCCCGTAGTGAACTATATGTACACGGTTAGACCCCTTCATCTACAGTCAAGACCCCTTAGTGTAGTATAGAACACGACCAAGGCCACTTCGTGAACTAGAATTATGTAATCATGGGTACTTTTCTTGTCGATCTCAATATTACATATGCCTCACATTCCAATTCACAAATAATCCATACACAGAATTTGAATTCCATATATATCATAGTGAAAGAAAGTTTCAATATTAATCTTGTAATTGAACAAATACTTCGCGTACTAGCATAAAAGGTGTAATATTATAATTAATTTATCAATACTTGGAGAATATTTAAGTTTTTCCACTCACAAGCTATTTATGAGGCGATTAGTTTGGTTAGTAGGCTGTCTCGATCTTTGCGCTACCTCCTGATATAATAATAAATTTATTCGGGTCAAAACTCAATTCACAACAACAATAATAATAAAACTTCTCTTTAACAATTACCCACAAATACCCACATATATCAAATTCATTATTTACTCACCTTGTACACATATACAATCCCCATACATAATTTAATCGCATACCTAAACTTCCATATTTATCATTTAGTTTGATTCTAACTTGTAAAAGCAAAAAAAAAAAAAAAAAAAAACAAAGGCAAAACAACACCAAAATTCCAGAATATTGAAATTTGGCACTAGTTTCCATTTGTAGAAAACCGTCTCCAACACCATTGACAAAAATGCCATTTTCTAGGTAGAGTTTCAGAAATAGCACTTGAACATGAATTTTGCATGAAAGTTGTTTAAAAATACTGAAGTCCAACCCAAAATCCATATCTCACTCTACTACATTATAATCAAATGTTTTATATCATATAAACACAAGGAAATCAAAGAATGAGTGTCAAAGTATAATGGATAACTATAGCCAAATTGCAAAGTCAAGTCTCCAATCTCCTTACCATATCTTATTTAGTCCTTTCATTTCTAATAATGTAAACTAACTTCCTAGATTTCTTTATATATTATTTCTAGCCCTTCAAGTATTAGTAATTACCAATTAGAGCCCATAAAAATCATTTTTCAATTTAACTCTTTTGACTTTGTCTATAAATGGATGAGGTGTAACAAACTTACCCCCTTCAAAGAATTGTCCCCAAAATTCAACTGACTAAATAACAAAAAATTTCGAATACCGAGAACGTATCTGCTCTTTACTTTCCCATGTTGCATCTTCTATTGCGTGATTTCTCCATAAGACTTTTACTAAAGGAATAGTCTTACTATGAAAAACTTGTTCCTTTGTGTCCAATATTTGAACGAGTTCTTCTTCATAAGTAAGATTATCTTTTAACTCCACTAGTTGTGATTTCAACAGGTGGGATAGATTTGGAATATACTTACGAAGCATAGAAACGTGAAACATATTATTAAATTTAAAAACTCTATTGGTAAAGACAATCTATAAGCAACTAGACTAATGTGTTCAATAATCTCATATGGTCCAATATACCTCGGACTCAATTTACCCCGTTTACCAAATTGGATAACAACTTTCCATGGCGATAATCGTAGAAAAACTCTATCGTTATTTCTTACCATATAGTGTTTCAAAAGGAGCCATCCTATACTCGAATGATATTTGTTATTATAAGCAAACTCCATTAAAGGTAGATGAGTATCTCGATTTCCTTTAAATTGTAGTACACGGGCTCGTAACATGTCTTCTAAGGTCTGTATAGTTCTTTTTATTGATCATCTGTTTGCTGATGAAAGGCGGTATTGAAATAAAGTTTAGTACCCATAGCTTTCTATAGACTAGGCCAAAATTTAGAAGTGCGGCGAGAATCTCTATTTGAAACAATAGATACCGGTGCCCCATATAAACAGACTACCTCATCAACATACGTTTTTGCTAATTTATCAAGTAAATAAGTGACTTTAATAGACAAAAATCTAGCAATTTTCGTCAATTTTTCTGCTATGACCTATATGCTATCATTACCACTTTGGGTACATGGAAGTCCAAATAAGAAATCCATAGTAATGTGCTCCCATTTCCACTCAGGAATAGGCAATGTCTACAACAATCCAGCTATTTTTTGATGATCTGGTTTGACCTGCTGGCAAATGAGACATCATGATACAAACTCAACTATTTTTCTCCTCATTCCATGCCACCAATAGTATTCTTTGAGCATACGATACATTTTAGCACTACCTGGATGCATTACATAAGCTGAACTATGTACCTCTTCTAGAATCTTCTTCTTCAATTTCAAATAATCTGGAACACATAATCTGTTTCCTATAATTAACACTTCGTCATCTCTAATGGTATATTTTGTATGCTTACAATTTTAACTTCTTCATTTAATTTGTTCAACGCTGAATCTTGAGTTTGAGCTTCTCTAACTGTGTTAACTAAAGTAGGCCTCACTTGGAAATTAGCAAACAATGCTCCTAACCTAGTAACTGATAAATGAACATGTGAAATTCTAAATGCACCAAACAAAGAAGAACATATTGCATTAGTTTGTGCCATAGAAATAGATGTCTTCTTACTGAGAGCATTGACAACTACATTAGCCTTCCCTAGATGATAATCGATTTTACAGTCATAATCTTTTAACAATTCTAACCATCTTATTTATCTCAAGTTCAACTCTTTTTGATAAAAAAATATACTTTAGGCTTTTATGATATGTATATATCTGACATCTCTCACCATATAAATAATGTCTGCAAATCTTCAACCAGAACAACTGCAGCTAATTCCAAATCATGTGTAGGATAATTTAATTCATGTTTCTTCAACTATCGAGAAGCATATGCTATAACCTTCCCATTCTGCATGAAAACACAACCAAGGCCTTGACGTGAAGCATCACTATTATCACAAACTATTCACCTGAAGAAGGGAGAGTAAGAACTGGAGCTGAAACTAGTCGATTCTTCAATTCTAGAAAACTCTTTTCACAATCTTCATTCCAAATAAATTTAGCATTCTTCATGGTCAAACTAGTTAAAGGAAGAACAATTTTAGAAAATTCCTCTACAAAACGACAATAATACCATGCTAAGCCTAATAAACTTCGTATTTCTATCACATGATTAGGCATTTTCCATTTCACCACTGCTTCAGTTTTCTACGATTCACATAAATTCCCTCTACTGATATAACATGTCCCAAAAATACCACTTTATCAAGCAAAAATCCACATTTATTGAATTTAGCATATAATTGTTTATCTTGCAAAGTATGCAAAATGATTCTAAGATGCTCTATGTGCTCATCACAATCTCGAGAATACGCTAATATATAATCAATGGATATAATCAAAAATCTGTCTAAGTATGGATGAAATACCTGGTTCATTAAATCCACAAATGCTGTTCGAGCATTGGTAAACCCAAACAGCATCACAAGAAACTCATAATGGCCATACCTTGTTCTAAAAGCAGTTTTTGATACATCACTATCCCTAATCTTAAGTTGATGATGACTTGAACGCAAATCAATCTTTGGAAATATTGTAGCATGGCGAAGTTGATCAAACAAATCATCAATACGTGGCAAATGATATTTATTTGGAATTGTCACTTTATTCAATTGTCTGTAATCTATACATAATCATATGGTGCCTGATAGGAATTTAAAATACACATTTTACATCTTTATTTAATGCGTTCATATGACTACTTTATGCCTAAATATACTTAGTATTCTCATATTTTGGTTAAGGTGGCAATTCGATGGATATAGCTTAATTTGGAGAAATCAGGGGAAAATGACCAAAATGAAAGAAAGCGAAAGTTCGGGAACTAAAGTGCAAATATTCAAAAGTTGTATCGAACCTCACGATGAAGACTTGAGAGTGTTAGAGTCCAATTGAATAAAGAAAAAAGTCAAATAGATGAAATACAATCAAAGTATTATCACATATCAACCTTCAAGTTGAAACGTTTTGCATCAGTTTTCATCCTCATATTGAGATCCATTTTTGACATGGAAAACGATCGAATTTGAAGATAATACCTGAAGTAAGGTTGTAGCCCTTTGAGTTAGCGTTCTAAATCAATTTGAATTAGCTCAATCACACATGAGAAGAAAAAGTTATGATAAAAATAGTGAGCCTTTTTTGCTACCGAAAATCAGGTGAGGCACGCGCCCTAAACCTAAAACACCTTGCATGAAGCTTGGAAAAAGGCTAAGGTGAGAGCCCTATCTTATACTAAGAATGTACCTCAATCCAAAACATGAAATCTTTCTAGTTTCCTTGTTTGATTGAAACACGTATGGAAACCCAATTTTTCACGATATTTAAACCCTAGAACACAACCAGAACGTATAAAAAACCTCCAAACTCCATTCTTTATTATTTTCTCTCTTGTAGTTATGAATTGTAACTAAACTTTTATACTTGGTCGAAGGAAATGGAAGCCTCAGAACCACATATTGTGATATCTGAATAGTTTTTCTTATTGTTTAATTTATATTTTGAGTATTGAATGTTCTTCTTCATTTATTTCTATGATTTGTTGCGTTTAATTGCTAGAGGGACATCTATTTCATTGATTGTAACAATCTACCGCTAAGTTAAACATCAAATCCGTAATTGTTTGATCCCTTTAACTTGTGAATTACTGGAATTTGATGATTTTTTGTGATAGAGGTTATTGAATCTTAAGAAGGATATTTAAATAGATTGAATGCAACCTCTATTATTTGTGTTATCTAGTTCATCTATTTCTCTATTGTGTAAAGCTGTTATTAAATTGAATCTTGAGCGCTGGTTTGTGGTTATTTAATAACTAGGGTTAATTAGAATGTTGGTTTCTAACTAACTAAAAATTGGGAGAGATAGGAAAATAATTCCAACAGTGGATATTCAAAATATGAATTAAATTATCTTGCATCTATGATCAATTGTGGATTTTCGACGGTGGATGTGGACTTAGACCAAGGTTAGTCTTTTGATTGTTTTCGTTAATTTAATTTTTATTGTTATTAACTGCGTTATTTACAATTGTTTACATATAAAAGCCCCCCATCATTGTACGGAGCATAAAATATTGAATTACACACTCTTCGTGGGATCGACCTTTATTTCAACTACAACATTAGTTTTAGAGGTTTAAGGACTATTTTTGGGTGCCTACGACAACATACCAGTGCCATCTTTCTTCTTCACAAACAAAATTGGTGCTCCCCATGGAGATAAACTAGGTCTGATAAAACTTTTGTCTACAAAATCTTGTAATTGAACTTTTAACTCTTTCAATTCTGCTAGAGCTATCCTATGTGGTGCTCGTAAAAAAGGTAAAGTCCCTGAAATCAGATCAATAGTAAACTCCATATCCCTATATGGTGGTAAACCTAGCAATTACTCTGGAAATACATCAGGAAAGCCTTTGACCACTGGGATGTCTTCAAGTTTTATTTTTCTAGCATCCGTGTCAATTACATGAGCCAAATATGCATCACATCCCTTATTAAGAAATCTTCTAGCATCAATAGCAGATATCACACATGATGGTAAAACTCTGCACTGTCCCATGAATATAGCTTCAAGTTGTCCTGGTTCTTTAAACACATTCTTATTTCGAAAACAATCAACTGTAGCTCGATTTGCAGCTAAAAAGACCATACCCAAAATAACACCAAAATCATTGATGTCAAGAGGTAAGTTTGCCTCCATCTCACACTCATTAACCTTTATCCCACAGTCTTGGTATATACTATCTGCTAACAGTGAATCACCTACTGGCGTACTTACTTCTGAACAACTGCCTAAAGGATCTGGCTTTTGATTTATATATATAGCAAAATAAAATAATGTGTAGCTCTAGGATCAATTAAAATGCAAGTGTTTTTATCAAAAATAGATAACATACCCATAATAACATCCGGTGACTCTTATGCTCCTATTGCATCATTGCAAAAACCTTTCTTTACTTCTTCAATCTTTCGGCTTGACCTTTCGGTTAGGTACTGCTACCACTTGCAATATTAGATTGGACCACCTGCTTGCACCTGCTCTATTTCCTAAAGCATCTCATTGGGTTTGCATCGGTCTTGTACATCCAACACTTTGTTGTGGAAATACTCTCTGTGACATGCCACCCTCCTGTAATAACATTGGATAATTTCTTTTAAAGTGTTCACCTTGGCCACAATTATAACAAACACCAATACCCTTGAACTTTAAATGCTCGTCGAGGTAAGGTCTTCCACATAACTGGCAATAAGGAAATCTGGAGCTACTAGAACTCTCACCCTGTTTGGAATTAAATATTCTCTGAGAAGAACTTTGAGTATGAGGATGGTTAGTCATTGGTTATTGTACAACACTGTAACTAATTCTAGAGCCTTGATTCCCCTGTGATCTGGACTTGAAATGACTTGAGTTGGACAAGCCAGGGAGCAATCATCTGCTATCCCTCTGTAATGGTCTATATCTAGACGTACCTACCGACGTCTAACTACCTCTTACTCTGAATTGTGTTTGTTCTCTACCTATTGATCTTTCAGAAATGTTCTTCTCTACTCTTAAAGCCGATTCAAGCAATTTGCCAAATTCTTTCCAACTTGTAGTTGTCACTACTTATCTGATTTATTCTCTTAACCCATTTTCAAACCATCTACATCTATCAATTTCATTTCTAACCAGAACTTGAGCATACTTAAAAAGCTCAATGAATTTCACATGATATTCTGCAACAGTCATCTGCCATTGTACTAACTTCAAAAATTCCTCCTGCTTTACATATTTATATGAACGAGGATAATAGACATTATAAAAGATACACATGAAATCCGTCCAGGTAATAATAGAAGGATCTCGATATGTGCTCTGTACTGACTACCACTAATCATATGCCTCTTCTTCTAACAAGAAAGTGGTGAGGCATAGTTTTCGATCATCTAGGCACCCCATAACATCAAATACTCTATCTATCTTGATCATCTATGCATGAGAAACTGAAGGAGCCAACGAAAAATTTAACTCACAATTTTGTGGCCTTTTCAATACTGAAATCCTTATTCGTATTGCGCATAGCTGACACTACAATAGTAGCAATTATTTTAACAGCGATAGGATCATTCCCAGCTATATTCCCTTATCCCAAATATTCTGAAGGCATATGAACATAATCATCCACTAGTTCATGATGTCTAAGATTGTCTCTATCATGAGCAATGTGAGTTTGGGACAACATATCTTGGAGCCTTCGAGTTTTACCACCATGAGACATGACTCCTACAATCATGCATGATATGATAAACATCATAAAGCACAACAATGCAAGCTTAAAAACTCTGGACCTGGCTCTGATACCAAAAAGACACGCCCTAGCCATGATAAAGCTAGTGGACACAGAGTATGATGTGCGCCGATGATAGGTACCAACTAAAAGTTGGACCCAGTATCAAGGCTACTACAATATGAAACTTATAAATCATTTTAATAAAAATCTTGGCATTATCCCCCCCTCCCCTCTTTAATTTGGACTAACCAACCTGTAAATGATTTTATGCAACCCTAACAATAATATCATATCAATGTTAATTCATGATTTATAACACGGTATAGAGATAAGCCGAATTCTCAAACTTTTCCTATGAAAATAACGTCAACTGTACATATGGAAGCAAAATACATAGTGGCCCCATCTAACTATCCACAAATGATGTTGAATGACATTAAAAACTGAACATGTGTTCCAAAACACTGATTATATGCTCCAGAAAATGAGTCATACTAGCTAACTTCGTCGGTAGCTTTGACTCCAATTCAAAACTCAACTCCACAAGATGCCCAAAACTCAACTGCTACTTGATAAGGAAATAATGAAAAAAATATATGAGTTGATAACTCATTGAGTGGAGAAGTCCAAAAACAATTATCCATTTCCATTTACATATTTTTATCAACATCAAGTTTACATAATTTAAGAGTCCACAGTATAATAATAATAATAATAATCAAAAAGTGAGACGTCTTATAACAATGAAAAATATCATCTAATAGTCATGACATAATCATCAACTCAAATTCATATCCTCGTCTCATCCTATAACATGTAATCAACCAAAAACGTACCCTCTGACTAAAATCTATAATCCGTCTCTCAAGCTAAATACTTTCAACATGGCCCTTAAGCCCCTCCGTGAACAAAGGTGGGTCTCAAAGACCTCTCATAATCAATAATAGAACACGATCAAGACCCCTCAGTGAACTATATGTACACGGTCATACCCCTTCATCCACATTTAAGACCCTTCACTGTAGTATAGAACACGGTCAAGGCCACTCCGTGAACTAGAATAAATATATAATCATGGGTACTTTTCTGGCCTATCTCAATATCACATATGCCTCACATTCCAATTCACAAAAATAATCCATACAAAATCTTTGAATTTCATATATATCATATTGAAAGAACATTTCCATATTAATCATGTAATTGAACAAATACTTCACATAATAGTATGAAAGGTATAATAGTATAATTAATTTATTATGGAGAATATTTAAGTTTTTCCACTCACAAGCTATTTACGGGATGATTAATTTGGTTGGTAGGCTATCTCGATCTCTACACTACCTTCTGATATTATAATAAATTTATTCGGGTCCAAACTCAATTCACAACAACAACAACAACAACAACAACAACAACAACAAGAATAATAATAATAATAATAATAATAATAATAATAGGATAACCAAATTATCCACCGATCCCCACATATATCAAATTCATTACTTACTCAGCTTATAGATAGACAATCCACATACATCATTTAATCGCATACCTAAACTTCCATATTTATCATTTAGTTTCATTCTAACTTGTAAAAGCAGAAAAAAAAAAGGCATGGCAAAAGCAGAACCAAAATTCTAGCATTTTGAAATGTGGCACTAGTTTCTGTTTGTAGAAAATTGTCTCCAACACCATCAACAAAAATGACACTTTCTGGGCAGCATTTCAGAAATAGTACATGAACACGAATTTTGCACGAAAATTGATTAAAAATACCAAAGTCCAACCCAAAATCCATGTCTCACTCTACTACATCATAATCAAATGTTTTATATCATATAAACACAAGGAAATTAAAGAATGAGTGTCAATTTAATAAACCCATCTTCAAGTTTTTTACTTTCTTCAACACCAATCCTCCAATATGCATTTCTTTATATGTATTCTTGCTTAATATCTAAAATATGTTTCAATAACCTCTGCTTGTTAAATTTTGAATTTAGGAAAAATTTCCATGAACCCTAAAATCTAATATCATTCTTCAATAAATAAAATGTTTGCTTACCTCTATGAATTGAGACGGAAATTGAAGATTGTAGCCTTTTTTTCTTTTTCTTCTTCTATTTTCTCTTTTTTTCTTCCCTTTCCCCCATTTTTTTCCTCTCTCTCTCTCTCTCTCTTCACGGTTTGGTTTCCTTCCTCTCTGTTGCTTTTCTCCAAAGAAACAATAATTTGGATAGATAAAGTCAAAGTATAATGGATAACTATAGCCAAATTGCAAAGTCAAGTTCCCAATCTCCTTACCATATCTTATTCAGTCATTTCATTTCTAATAATGTAAACTAACTTCCTAGATTTCTTTATATATTATTTCTAGCCCTTCAAGTATTAGTAATCACCATTTGGACCCCATAAAAATCATTTATTCAATTTAATTCTTATTTGACTTTGACTATAAATGGAAGAGGTGTAACATGAACCTTTCAAGCAAAGTTCATAGATCAATGATAGGTGCCCAAAGCCACCGTAGTTGAACCTCACAAGGTTTGAAGGATGTTGTTGTGGATAACCTTGCCAACATCAATGGATAGGCTACGTTGAATGTCATAATTCAGGGTTGCCCGTTCCTTGGTTACCTCGCTCAGATTGCTACCAGACAAAAGTTTGGCAGAGATGAAATGATGTCAAGCCTTGCACCAAGACGTCATACCCGAAGTGGGGAAATTAATGACATCATCCCCGGATCGCTTCTAATAAGTCCCAATTTTGGCCAAAATTCCAACGACTTCATCATGATCGACTCTCGCATCATGCAATCAAGAATATTCATCATCCTCAATGTCTAGCAGATTATAGAACCTATTGATGGAGGTCCTATCAAACACTATCCATTTTCCCCACATAAATACTCGAAAATCATTGTGTTATTTGGCATTGACATAGAATTTTCGAACAACGGGGATTAAAGATGGTCGTAGATGTTTGGCAAAGGTTTCCCAACGGCGTTGTTCAATTTTTCCCTCATGTGATTCTTAAATCCCTTCTCTGGTACACAATTCTTGTGCACTACAATGTTATATCTTAAGGAGGCCTCATCACTAATGAACTTACTCCTTTCAAAGAAGCTGGAAGAGGAGGCATCAGCTTTGGATTTCTTTTTAGGAAGCATTGTACCTGTACGTGTATAGAAGACGGCAACCCATTAGCATAAGAAGTAAGGAATACAATGGGAAAAATATAGCACAATGCCAAACTTAGCCAAGATGCTCTTCAATATGCTAAAATATGTTAGATGATATCTATAAAAATGAGCACACAATTCCACAACCATGGTAAGGCATCGAATACATATGAGATATCAAATATACGACCCAACACATGAGATCAACACATTAGAATTACCAAAATTGAATATATGTGAATTTGTATGAAGTGATATAGATGTACTACAAATGAATGTCCATAAAAGGTCATTACTAAAAACATTCTCGTGTGGAAAAGAAACAGTACAATGAAGTAATTAGCATGAGGTAGGTGTGAAAGTTCAAAGTGGCATTGTATCAAACACTTGGTGGACACAAAGTTTCCCACATTAATGCAATAATTCGAGACCTAATCACCAAAAACAAATTCAAACCCGTGTGTGCATGTGTTGGTGGTGAGTGGTCGTGAGTTTATGGGGAAGAAGAAGAAAAATTGATGAGATAATGGAATGGGGAATGGGGATGAGAAAGAGAAGAGAGGAAGAAGGAAATTGAGAATGAGAAAATTAAAATTAGGGATTGGGGGAATGGGGTTTTGCCCTTTAAAAGGCAGATACTGCGTCATAGAAAAAACAATGACTTTTTTTTTTAAAAATGTTGCAACGCCCTTGTAAAAAAAAACAGTTTTCGCAGCGCCTGGACTTTACGAATACAATGCCTGGGCGCTGAGTTTCTGTAAATTCTCCAGTTTCGTAGCACCTGTTTTTTGTTTTTTTGTTTTTTTTTTGCTGTGATACCGTTATCTCAAATTTACCACTCATGATGTTATCATCCATCATCTCCATTGTGATGATTTGGGTGTTAATCTCCCTTCACTTTTGTTTGCACATCCAAACTTGAGTATGTCCTACAATACAACAAGAACATTATGAATAAGACAATCATGATAAACAACGAATTAAATAAATAAAAATTAAGAAATAAGTAATGAAAAGGGATAGAGCTTGGGTTGCCTCCCTAGAAGCGCTTATTTACAGTCATTAGCTAGACTTTGTACTACGATTATTCTGCAACAGCTAGGTCAAGGCTTTCGTGAAAGGCCATGAACATCTTGATCTTAATTTTTTTGGGAACAACTTACATCTAGAGTTGTACGAGAGTATTTGATCCCCTATGCTGAAAATACATTGTTAAATGTTTTTGTCATGCCACTGTTTCGTCCTCTCTTTATAGATAGATGATTTTTCATCGGCTTCTCTTCTGAACTCTTCCAATTCATGAAGTTGTAGTATTTTTGTTTCTCCAGCCTTTTAAAGGTCCATATTCAACTTCTTCAATACCCAATATACTTTGTGCTCAAACTCCACTAGTAGGTGGCAAGCTCTCCCAAATACTCTTCGGGATGGTGACATTTCAATCGGCGTCTTGTAAGCAATGCGATAAACCCACAAAGCATCATCTAATTTTTTGGACCAATCTTTTCAGGATGCATTCACCATGAGTTCCAGAATCCTTTTCAACAGTTTGTTGGATGTTTCAACCTGTCCACTTGTCTAATAGTGATAGGGTGTACCAATTCGATGTTGTACCCCATATTTAGCTAGAACCGCTTGGAATAACTGATTATGGTAGTGAGTTCCTCCATCACTGTTGATGGCTCTTGGTAATCCTAGAGATTGAAGATATTTTTCCTTATGAAATCCACCACTACCCTTGAATCATTGGTGGGTAACGCCTTTCCTTCCACCCATTTGGATACATAATCTACTATCACTAGAATATATCAATTGTTTTAGGACGATGGAAAATGTCCCATATAATCAATGCCCTAAACATCAAACAACTCTACCTCCAAAATATTGTTTAGTGGCATTTCGTGCCCGACGAAAATGTTACTTGTTTGTTGACACTTTTCACAAGATCTGCAGAAACTGTGACAGTCCTTAAATAAAGTTGGCCAATATAAATTACTTTGAAGCACCTTCACTGCAAATTTAGTCGGCCCAAAATGCCCTCCATATGCCGAAGAATGAACCTTGGAAAGTATTGGTTTTATGTCATCCACTGGCACACATCTTATGATAATATGATCTACCCCTCTTCTGTATAAATGTGGATCATCCCAGTAATAAAATTTCACCTCGTGGAAAAGTTTTTTCTTCTATCGCTAGGTGAAGTCAGGATCCACATGCCCACTTACTAAGTAATTACATTATCTACATACAAAGGAGTCTTTTCCAACTGCAGAAGTTGCTCATCAGGAAAAATCTCATTGATATCCAAATCGTCAAACTCTTATGCCTGCTCTAGCCTCGATAAGTGATCTGCTACCTGGTTTTCTGTCTATTTCTTATCATAAATTTCAATGTCAAACTCTTGCAGTAACAAAACCTATCAAATCGACCTGGGTTTAGCATCCTTATCCTCGAATAGATTATTAAAAGCTGAATGGTCTGTATAGACTATCACCTTTGAACCTATTAGACACGAATGGAATTTGTCGAACGCAAACTATCAGCTTTGAATCAATTAGCATCCCCTTCTTATCATAAACACCTTTCGATGACATGTAAGACCTTTCCTTTTCGTTGATCCAACACTGCTCCCATTGCGAAATCACTAGTATCACACATGAGTTCCAATCTGGTGCCACTATAACCGGGGAAGATGTTAATTTTTTTGTCAAAGTGTTAAAAGCATTTAAACACTCATTAGAAAAGATAAATGGCACATCCTTCTCCAGTAAATTGCACATGGGTTTCATAATTTTCGAGAAGTCCTAGATGAATCGTACGTAAAATCCCGCATGACCTAAAAAACTTTGAATCCCTTTGACTGAGATATGTGGCTGCATTTTTTCAATCACTTGTATCTTTGCTTTGTCGACTTCAACGCCCTGTGATAAAATATGATGACCCAACACTATCCCTTCCTTTTTTCCAGTTGAGCACCAAATTCTTCTCTTCACACCTTTGTAAAACAAGTGATAAACGTTCTAAGAAATCATCAAATGAATCTCCGAACACTGGAAAATGATCCATAAATATTTCTATGTACTTCTCAACCATGTTAGAGAATATTACCATCATATATCCCTGAAACGTTGTAGGTAAGGTACATAGACCAAAGGGCATTCTTCTAAAGGCAAAAGTACCATAAGGACATGAGAAGATTGTTTTCTCTTGGTCTTTTGGAGCAATTGCTATTTGATTACACCCTGAGTATCCATCCAAAAAAAGTAATGAGAATGACCTGGGAATCGCTCCAACATCTGATCGATAAAGAGCAATGGGAAGTGATCTTTTCTGGTGGTATTATTCAAATTTCTATAATCTATGCACACTCTCCATCCCGTTACTAATCGTGATGGTATCAATTCATTGTTCTCGTTCTTCTCCATTGTAATTCCACCCTTTTTATGCACCACATGTACTCGACTTACCTAAGAACTGTCTGAAATGGTGTAGATAATTCCCGCATTGAGCAATTTCAGCATTTTTTTTCTTTCTACTTCATTTAAAGTTGGATTTAATTTGCGATGTCCCTCCATATATGGCTTAGACCCATCTTCCATCAAGATTTTTTCAATACAAAGAGTAGGAATGATTATTCGAATATTAGCTATAGTCTATCCAATTGCAGTCTTATGCTCCAGAAGTATCCCTAATAACTCATTTTCCTCTTCTGCTGTGATGTCAATAGCAACGATCACTGGTAAAGTTGTAGAGTCTCCCAAATATGCATAACAGAGATGGGATGGTAAGGGTTTTAACTCCAAAGTTAGCGCTTTCTCTACTGAAGGTACTGGTGGTGTGAAATCGGAACCAAGAGACTCGTATTGCCAATGTCTCTGTCCAATTGGTTGTTCAGCCAAACTTACTATGCATTCTGTTTCGTCTGACTTTACTCCCTAAAATTATACGTTGTTTACTTCACATACAATTTCTGAATGTGTTGCATTAAATGTATCGATCACAAGCTCATCAAGAACATCCACCTGGCAACAAATATCTGAAATCAACCAGTGTCTCATTGCTTTGAACATATTGAAAATGACTTGTTCATTGTCCATTCAAAGAATTATTTTTCCGTCATATTAAAAAAAATCTTTTACAACACTTAACCAAAGTTGCAAAAAGTGAACCTTTTTGCAACATTCACCAAACGTCGCGAAATGCAAGACTTTTCGTAACGTTTAGCTGCAAAAGTTGACTTTTTGCAACGTTTGACAAACATTGTGAAAAGTGAAACCTTTCACAACGTTTATCAAGCGTTGCAAAAGAAAAGCATTTTGCAATGCTTGTACAATGTATGAAAAATGTTGAGAAAAATGAGACCTTTCGCAACGTTTATCAAACGTTGCTAAAAGTCTTTTCTTTTACAACGTTTGATAAACGTTGTGAAAAATAAAACATTTCGCAACACTCAATAAACGTTACAAAAATGGGGTCTATCGCAATATTTCTCTATAAAACGTTGCCAAAAGACCATTTTAGCAACATTTATCAACAAATGTTGCCTTTTTAGTGTTGCAAATGACTATTTTTGTTGTATTGAATAATGTGACTAATGAAACACACATGACAACATACATTCCACTTTTAAGTCAAATAGGGAAACATAGCCTTTAGTTTGTATATCAATTCAAATGTAGACATGTAAACAGTATAATGAAACAGAAACATCGCCTTCACATACAACTTTTTAGCTGACACGTGAATGATTTTCATAGATTCACGATGGCAAGGCAAGAAATAGATGTGTAAAGTTTATACTTTTTTGGCAAAAGTGTTGTACAAATCCTTGTCTTAGAATTCTCCAAATGTAATATCAAACGAAGTGGCTTTCTTTATCCACTCCATGCATATACACAATATTTTCAACCCCTCTCCAATGGTTTCTTCTTCCAAGAGTTCATCAACATGATTTTTTTTTCTCTAGGCTACAACACTTTTCAAAATCGATAAGGCTTCTTTGACCTTGAAATCCCTGACTCTTGAGGAATTTGAGGAGAACTATATCGCATCTTTCATTGACCAAAGTAGGATTCCCCATATGTAAACTTTTTCTGGTGGTGGTGGTTGTGTTGTTTCTTCGACTGCTTCATCCTCATTTGGCTACTCCTCCATCAAAGGGTGTGTGTGATTTCCAAATTTGTTGAAGGCAATTTGGTAGGTAATTGAATGACCACGGAATTAGGGATTGGTAGCTAATTGTGGGATTATGATATGGACGTTAATTTGGTTGAGGAATTAACGCCTTCTAATTTGATGTTAGTTATTTGGAGTGAGGTTATTTTTTAGAGTTCATTTTTACTTTAATATTGCAATATTATTTGAAATTAAAATGTTGATTATTTTATTAAAATGGTGTATGTGGTGTAATTTCCACAATGAAAAATGGTGGTCTTTGTTTTCTAAAATCTAGTAATGTGAAGTGTGGAAGGCTTACTTTTCTAAATCCCAAAAGCTGATTTTTGTTGTTGTCTCCTTTTATTTTGAGTAGCATAAAATGTTAGAATAATTCTATTATGTGGACTTCCATTTGATTGCGATTTTTACAGGTTAGATGTATGGTTTGCAATAATACTGTAATTAGGCCTAATATGTTAGTGATCACTTGAGTCGTTGTACACTTTACGGGCTTTATTATTATAGTGTGGTAATATTAAGTATGCGGACTGGAATTATGTAAACCCTAATTATGGTTAGAGTCAGTAATGAGCCAACTTTTATGATTTCCTATATAATGGCTAGGTCCCCTCTCCTATCCATATCGTATTGGCTTACCCCATTGACGAGTGATTATTTTGAGAAACAAGAATAGGAAAATCTAGCTGGTAATATTCATACATAATAATGTCTTCCGCAGATATGATTTTCAGACTATCAATTAATCATATTATTCTTGTTCTTAGTATGATCACTATGAAATTTATCAACAATTAGTATCAGAGCCTACATGCTAAAATTAGAGTCCTTTAAACAAAAAATTAACTTCTCATGAACAAATCTACCCACACACACGTCTGTACACCCCTAAATAATGTAAACTGCCGACTGTGTGTAGAAATTTTGTGTGCATATATGTTCTATAATTACGAATAAAATAATTAAATTTGACACTGTAATCTCTTCTCTGTCTATGTGCTTATATGTTAATATTGCCACAAAAAAAAAGTGTGAATAATTACTATGGAACAAAACAATTGATGCTATCATCCATTCTATCTGCGCGCATATATTTTTCTGTCTCCACTGTTTTCGGCCTCCCTGTTAAACATTCATAGATGGATTAATTTTCCTTGAATATATATAGACAATATGAAAAAATGAGTACAGATAATGATGGAGCATAAAAGGGCGGTTGGATTAACATACTCAAAGTGGCAAATTTGGATTAACATAGTTAATTGCTAATTACCCAACGTCCCAATTCCTCTGTATCCTCTCTCTCCGGCAGTATGTGTGTATAATGTGTTGAAGCGTGAATAGATTTGTCTTGGTTTCAGCCATGTGTGCTTGTGTAATTTATTTCTCTCTGGCGCCTGTGTGTATTGAACCCGGGAGCGGAATCGCCTTGTCATTTTGAGGACGCAGCGAATGCTGTAGCTTGCATCGTCAGTTGCGCCTTTCATAATTTTAATTTTAGGGTCAATTTTTGCAATTTTAAAGGAATGATTTTAAATAATTTTAAATATAGGGTCACTCCGGGAATTTTAAAGAAAATGGACATATTTTGTAATTTGAGGCCATTTTCATAATCTTGATTTTATGATCCATTTTGCAATTTCGGAATATTGAATTTGAATTATGAAATAGGATTTTTTTCAACCTAAAATTAAAATTATATTTGAAATTGACGACTTTATACTTTGTTGAAATAATTAAATGCCGTTATTAGTTGTCCATTTAAATTTTATTTTCATGTATTGAAATTTAGTTGCCAATTTCGTCTCATAATCGTGCATGAATTTCGCTTTTCGTCAGTTAATGATTATGACTAAGTCACGTGATTATTATGATTAAATTTTTCGAGGACTTCAATCTATCCTAATGCTCCCATTATAAGAGAATCTTGAAATAAAAGCGGGTGGTAACTGCCAAAATGGCACACTCATTTTTATTTATTTTTCGTGGACTTCAAGTCTATCCTAATGCTCCCATTATGAGAAAATCTTGAAATAAAGTGGATGGTAGCTACCAAAGTTGCACTCGTTTTTAATTTATTTGGTTTTCTTCAAAAAAAAAAAAAATTACTTGGGCGTTAACATCGTAATTTAGGATTATTACATATAATATCTTGCCCAAAGGTGTTATTATATGTGATATTTTTAAAAAAAAAAATTAGCATAAAATAGTTAACAAGTTTATTCGGTCTAGAAATCTCCTTCTGCCTAAAAGTGTTGGTGTTTTCGAAAATCAATATATTATGTTAACTGACTCGATTATGCGTTTTAAGAGTACCTTACAGCATGTTATATTGTCAGTCCAAAATGTGAATTTATAATGATGCATCTAGGCTCTTACCGTAATAATGTTCATTTGGCTTTGACTTTAATTACGGATCATCTAATTAGTAGCTCATGTTAATTAGATGAATATGTTATCATCCATTGTCTGGATGCACTATGTTTAGATGATATTAAATATGTTTCCACAATTTTAGATGCCTCAGCTCTTTCAAGTCCATTGTCTACTATTGAAACCTTGACTGAAAAAAATTGTGTGAGATGGAAACGAGACGTAGAAATAACACTTGATCTTTTGGGGTTGCAATGGAGAAGTAGCTTTCGAAACCCATAGATAAAAGCGATCCTGAATATGTAGCTGAGTATGAAAAGTGGAAAAATGGTAATAGACTTTGTTTAAAAATTATTAAGCACTCCATATCCGATTCCATTATGGTTGCTATTACTGATAATGAAAATGCTAAAGCTTTTGTGGATGCTATAGGAGTGAGATTTGTTGAGTCTAATATGGTTGAAACTGGAGATCTGATAGACAAACTAATGAACATGAGATATGATGGTATAAGTGGTGTGAGGGAGCACGTTATGAATATGATAAATATATCTGCTAAATCGAAGGCTTTTAAAATTCTCATTTGCTGAGCCTTTTCTGGTCTATCATGTTTTAAATAGCCTTCCGAGCTAGTTTAATCAATTTAACGTTGCTTACAATGTTCAAAGAGAAAAATGGGATTTGATTGACCATATCGATGTATGTGCCCAAGAGAAGTATAGTTTGATGCGTGAGAATGTCGAAATTGTGCAATTATTTTTTCAGCCACCACAAAACAATAGGTCTTCTCATAACCATAAGTCTAAGTTCCACAAGGGCAACAAGTTACACCGCAATCAACAGAACAAAATTTTCGGAGGTAAGACTTCTGGTTGTCCCAATTCCTCTGTCTCCTTTCTCTCCGGTAGTATGTGTGTATAATGTATTGAAGCGTGTATGGATTTGCCTTGGTTTCAGCCATGTGTGTTTGTGTAATTTATTTATCTCTGGCACCTATGTATTGAACCCGAGAGCGGAATCACCTTGTCATTTTGAGGATACAGTGAACGTTGTAACTTGCAGTGTCGACTGCGCATTTCGCAGCCCCGAGCTGCTATCGTGGGGACCGTGGTTGGGCCAGGCAGTGGCGCCAAAGTAGAGAAATGGTGGAAAGGCCTAAGATTTTCAGTTTTGGGTGGAGATGGGAGCTTGTGTGCAATTATGATAAAGTGAGCCATTTTTCTTGCAATTCACAATGTAGGGGTCATTTTGAAAGTTCTAACGAAAAGGGACCTATTCTGTAATTCCTATATTTTGATGTCATTTTCATAATTTTAATTTTATGGTCAATTTTTGCAATTTTAAAGGAATGACCTACCCTATAATTTTTAAATTATATGGTTCTTTTAATAATTTCAAATATAGGGTTACTCTGGGAATTTTAAAGAAAATGGACATATTTTGTAATTTGAGGCCATTTTCATAATCTAGATTTTATGATTGATTTTGCAATTTCGAAATATTGAATTTGAATTATGAAATAGGATTTTTTTCAACCTAAAATTAAAATTATATTTAAAATTGACGACTTTATACTTTGTTTAAATAATTAAATGTCGTTATTAGTTGTCCATTTAAATTTCATTTTCATGTATTGAAATTTAGTTGTCAATTTCGTCTCATAATCCTGCATGAATTTCGCTTTTCGTTAGTGAATGATTATGATTAAGTCGCGTGATTATTATAATTAAATTTTTCGAGGACCTCAATCCATCCTAATGCTCCCATTATGAGAGAATCTTGAAATACAAGCGGGTGGTAACTGCCAAAGTGGCACACTCATTTTTATTTATTAATTATTTGGACGTTAACATCGTAATTTAGGATTATTACATATAATATCTTGCTCAAATGTGTTATTATATGTGATATTTTTTTTGAAAATTAGGATAAAATAGTTAACAAGTTTATTTGGTCTAAAAATTTCCTTCTGCCCAAAAGTGTTGTTGTTTTCGAAAATCAATATGTTATGTTAACTGACTCGATTATGTGTTTTAAGAGTACCTTACAGCGTGTTATATTGTCAGTCCAAAATGTGACTTTATAATGATGCATCTAGGCTCTTACCGTAATAATGTTCATTTGGCTTTGACTTTAATTACGGATCATCTAATTAGTAGCTCATGTTAATTAGATGAATATGTTATCATCCATTGTCTGGATGCACTATGTTTAGATGATATTAAATATGTTTCCACAATTTTAGATGCCTCAGCTCTTTCAAGTCCATTGTCTACTATTGAAACCTTGACTGAAAAAAATTGTGTGAGATGGAAACGAGACGTAGAAATAACACTTGATCTTTTGGGGTTGCAATGGAGAAGTAGCTTTCGAAACCCATAGATAAAAGCGATCCTGAATATGTAGCTGAGTATGAAAAGTGGGAAAATGCTAATAGACTTTGTTTAAAAATTATTAAGCACTCCATATCCGATTCCATTATGGTTGCTATTACTGATAATGAAAATGCTAAAGCTTTTGTGGATGCTATAGGAGTGAGATTTGTTGAGTCTAATAAGGCTGAAACTGGAGATCTGATAGACAAACTAATGAACATGAGATATGATGGTATAAGTGGTGTGAGGGAGCACGTTATGAAGATGATAAATATATCTGCTAAATCGAAGGCTTTTAAAATTTTCATTTGCTGAGCCTTTTCTAGTCTATCATGTTTTAAATAGCCTTCCGAGCTAGTTTAATCAATTTAAGGTTGCTTACAATGTTCAAAGAGAAAAATGGGATTTGATTGACGTTATCGATGTATGTGCCCAAGAGAAGTATAGTTTGATGCGTGAGAATGTCGAAATTGTGCAATTAGTTTTTCAGCCACCACAAAACAATGGGTCTTCTCATAACCATAAGTCTAAGTTCCACAAGGGCAACAAGTTACACCGCAATCAACAGAACAAAATTTTCGGAGGTAAGACTTCTGGTGGTCCCAAAGGAACGTGATAAGTGTATTTTATATACTTATTTGTGCTCTAAAATATCGATATTTTGTGGTTCTTTTAATGAAATTATAGCTTAATTTATTAAATAATGTGTTTTTACGTGAAACTCAATGAATGGAAGTGAAATTGAAAGAAAGAAGTGAAAAGAGTGAAAAATGGCAAGATCCAAAGCTTGGAGGCTAAAGTGCAAATACTCAAAAGTTGAGTCGAAGCTCGTGATAAAGATTCAAGAATTCTAGAAGTCAAATGGATGCAACTAAAGATCAAAAGAAGTGACAACAAATCAATTTTCAACCGTACAAGGATGTCGAAAGTTTTAGTGGATATTGAGACCTATTTTTGTCATAATAAAAGCTCGAATTGAAGAAGAGGTATTTCTAGCAACATTGTAGTCCTTTGAGTTATCTTTCCAATACATCTTGAATTACCTCAATTGGATATCGAAAGGAAACGTTATGACAAAAATACTGAAGTAGACGCAAAGTGGACATAAACTCAGCGCTACAAACTCAGTGCTCAAGCGCTGCACTAGCCGAGAAAATACAATTTTCAACAGATTTCCAATGCTCAAGCGTTGTCCTGTAGCGCTCAAGCACCATCATAGATTTTAGGCTTTTATTGTTTAGGCCACGAAAACTCCACAAAAAGACTCCAAATTAGCCAAGAACGTGTATGAAAGTATAAATAGACCTAATAAAGCATGTATTAAGGGGTTCCCACACATCGAAAAGGGGTTCCCACACATTGAAAAGAGGGTTCCACACCTTATAAAATAGAGAGAAAAACACAAGATAAACATGGAATTTGCGAGAAGACTTACATCAAGAATTCGAATCAAAATCAAGAATTGGAAGCGGAAGAAGATCTTAGTGCAAGAAATAATTTTTTTCCAACTTTTGTATCATTTAAATCTGGTGATGTATTCAACTTTTGTTATTTATTTCATTGCTTTGATTATAAGTAACTAATTTTATTATTAGGGCGAACAATGTAATCTTTTGAAACCCTTAGTTATTAAATTCATGAATTTCTGAGTTTTATTCTTCCATGTGTTGATTTTATTATGAGTGCAATGCTTTAAATTATCTGGCCAATAATTTGATGATCTATTGAGTTTTTTACGAGTCGATAGTTGAGGTCGAAACTTAGAACGTGTAATAAAATCTGGTAACAAGGTATAACGTGTAATAAAATCCGGTAACGAGGTATAACGTGTAGAGATATATATACTAAGTGATGCGGTCGTTATATGAATTCCTAGTGCCTTAACTCATTTAACTAAAGAGAATTTGCATAGAGATATGGAATTGATTTAGTTAAATAGGCTCAATGAGAACTCGAAAGGGGTAAATTGAATACCGTAGGAGAATTCGACCGAACACTACATTAGGCTAGAATCTTGAATTGATAACTAAGGTGATCATTAGGTGAAATTGTTCTGCCCTAATACTTCTCGCATATTTGAATCTTTGATTTGTTTGTCTCCAATATTCTTTCATCAATTTTCATTCTTTCTAGGAATTTAATTCTTCTAAAACGTCCATATTCCTTATAATCTGAATTTAGAGTTTTTTTATTTTCATCAAATAGTAGTAGGAGAAATATATCCAATAATAAAGTATAGTCCTCGTAGGAACGATAATCCGGACTCTTAGGTCCACTATATTACTTGTTCGATATCGTACACTTACGATAAAAAAAGCAACATAACGATAAAGAAAAATGATCAATGCAAGTTTTACAAAAAGAAGGTCACTGGCAGAAAGATTGTTTTATGTTTAAGACTTGGTTAGAGAAGAAGAAGAGTTCCGCAGGCACCTCTTGACCTTAGTTTGTTTTGAATCTTCTTTTGTAAAATGTTCTTTTAATTCTTGGTGTTTAGAATCGGGAGCAAGTGCTCATATTGCGAATTCCTTGCAGGGGTTCACAAGCAAAACGAATGCCAAGTGAGAATGGAGTAAGCGTGTGCGTTGGGAGTGGAGTTCAAGTGAAGGTCAAGTTCATTGGAGTAGTGAAATTATTTTTGGATTTTGGTTCCTCTCTTGTTTTAGAGAATATTATTTTTGTATCGACAATGAGACGGAATTTAATATCAAGACTTGATGTGTTACTCTGAAATTTTATGCTCGTTTAACTTGCTCATTTAATTTTTAGTATGATAATTTAACTTTTCAAAATTTTATATGGCCAAAATTATTAGTGATTACCAAGTTTTTATTGTTTGTTGATTAAAAGTTTGCTAAGATTAGTTAGTTAGGTTTTTTTGGGATTAATGTCAAACTTTACACCTAATTACTATAGATAAGAATTTCTTTTCCACTTGGCTGAGAGTAGAATGTTACTTTGTAGTGAAGTAACAAGCAAGCATAAGGTGCTTAGTGTTTAATATTCAAGCATGAGGTGTTAAGAAACATGAGGTGTTTATCTTTGTAGTGAAGTAACAAACAAACATGTGGTGTCAACTAGTTGCAAGATATCTTTATAGTGAAGTAATTTTTCCTAGTATGGAAAGCATGAAGTGTTTAACTTAAGCATGAGGTGTTTAGTTAAATTTATGAAGTGCATCCATTCAACTCACGTGTAGATGTAGGTACCAAACTTTAACTTGATAGATAGTAACCCTTTACACCTTACTTAGTCCATAGGTTTTCCTTACCTATAAATAATTAAGAAAGGTTTCCTTCAAATATCTTTGCAACCAAAAATTTCTTTCAAAGAAAAATAACTAAAAGAGTTAGTGAAGGAAGGTAAAGAGAAAAAGATAAAGTAAGAATAGAAGGAGAAGAGCAAAGGTTAGCACTTTCAAATACACTTTTCAACCTCAAGTTTTAAGGTAAGATACTTTCCATGCTCAAGTGGTAGGATTTCGTGGGAATCTTTATGCTTAAGCTATGCATGAAAACCATAATATGAAAGTTGTGGACAAGTCCACAAAGTTAGATAGCTATTTATGCCTGGAATGTGCAAGTATCTGTTTGAATGCTTTCTTTTGTGTAGTATTAACATATTAAATCCGAGCATTGTATCTTACAGAGTATTCTTTATACTCACAGTATTTATACTAAATATTCAGATCCATGATCTTTGAGTTGAGTTGGTGGAAGTCGGTCGCCATACTTGATGATGGGACAAAGTTATTTTGCATCGAGATTTCCTTTCCATACGTTTTGCTCAAAGACTGTTTTCCTTATGTTTTTCTAGTGGTATTAAATATAAGCATGTATAAGACATGATGTAATATGGTACTGGAAGTATATTTTGTAATCACATCTTTCATGTTGTGCTTAAAGACATTTTTATAAACTTTTTCCTGAAATGGTAAAAGAGACAGAAATTAGACAGATTCTTAGGATCAATTGAAAGTGCAATTACGAACTCTAAAGAAAGCCATTTGAGACTCTAAAAGTACTGCAATATCCATCTTCGAGTCTTCTTCATATGAACACAAAAATCACTCAATTTGAATATGTGTGGCACAAGATATAAATTTTAAATGTTGAAAGGTAAATTTTGAAGTTTCTGTGCAATACCTCATTGTTTTTGGTAAAACGCCTATATCATATGATCTTTGAAGTTTCCCATATTTTAACATAGAAAACTACTTGAAAATATCTTTCTAATGCCACGGATTTTATAGAAAACGAAGTCGGATGAATTTTATAAAAATGTTTCAACTGGCTACCCCAACCAGTCGTGAATGCATAGAGTTCGCATATGTAAAGAATAATTTCAAGTCAACATGTACTTCTTCTAGCCATTAAACTTTACAAAGATATTCTACTATAAGTTAAAAATAAGTTTCCAATATATATATATTTCAAATTTCTTTAAAACTTTTCATGTAACAAGAGTAGAGGTTAAGTACGGGGTGTCACAACGTGGTATCTTGTTTCTCTTTTAATTTTTGGTAATGGAATGGTTGAATTAATTTATGATTCTCATTTAGTTGGATATGGCCTCTTATGTGATGGTTTATATAAATTGTCTTTGGCTTCTTTTGGTGTGAAGTCTCTTGTGTTGTGAATATGTCAAAGAAAGTGTCTCTTATTCGTGAATCATCTTCCATGTAGTGGTTATGTCACATTTTAAAGGATAGGATGGAGAGATTAGTTAAAGTTGAGATACTTCCCTCTTCGACTTCTATGATTTTACCATTTGTGTGGATTGTATAAGAGGAAAAGTTGACTAAATCCGCTCATGGTTACTTTATTGGGTACCCAAACACATCAAAAGGATGTAAGTTCTATTGTTAAAACCATGGTACCGAAATTTTTGAGTCAATCACTGATAAATTTCTGGAAAATTGGTAATAGTAGGAGTTTCATATTGAATGAACATTTTGTTGTGAAGGGAAAAGAAAACTTGGTATATAAGTTGAATAAATCCTTATATGTCTCCAAGCAGGCATCATGACAGTGGTATTTGAAATTTTGACAAGGTTGTGACTTCTCTTGGTTTTGTTGAAAATACAATTGAGCGATGTATTTATCTCAAAACTAGTGGGAGAAATTTTGTTTATCTTGTCATGTATGCTGATGACATTTTGCTTGCTGGCTGTCACTTGGGGTTACTTCGTGAGAAAAAAGAAATGTTATCTGCTAATTTTGAAATGAAGCTACTTACGTGATTGGCATTGAAATACATCGTGATAGAAATCATAGCGTATTGGGACTTTCTCAGAATGCTAATATACGACGTGTTTTCAATAGGTTTCAGTCGAATCCTGGGCAAGAGCATTGGAAAGCGGTTAAGAAAGTTATGAGACGCTTAAAGAAAATTGAAAGTCATGCTCACTTTCTAGCATTCAAATAATTGGAAAGTGGTTAAGAAAGTTATGAGATGCTTAAAGAAAATTGAAAGTCATGCTCACTTTCTAGCATTCAAATCACCTTGAAGTGGTAGGCTACTCAGACTCAAATTTTGATGGATGTCAAGATGATTTGAAATCAACCTCAGGTTATATTTTCATGTTGGCTGGTGCTATTTTGTAGAAAAGTGTTAAGTGGACTCTAGTGGCATCTTCTATTATGCAGGCTGAATTTGTGGCATGTTATGGAGCTACAATTCAAGCCGTTTGGTTAAGGAATTTTATTTCTGGGCTGATAGTTATTGACTTCATCTCGATGCCAATCACTATTATGATTACAGATCTTTTGATTTAGAGACTTGCTCCTAAAGTTTTTAAGACATTTGTTACTAATATGGACATTGTGAAAACCTTTGATATTTTTGATTAGTGGGAGTTATTTATATAAGAGGACTACGTTTTGGCTTGATCCCTTCATGGGATACGGAGTTATTTATATAAGAGGACTACGTTTTGGCTTGATCCCTTCATGGGGTACATAAGCAACCCATATGTTCTTTGGATACAGCCTCTTTTAATAATAATATATATTTTCCTTTATCTATAAATTATTTTGTGCATGCATTTTACTTATGTCTTTTATTATGATATCATTTTGATCTCGAGATATGGCAATTAAAGACATAAGACAAGTCTCTTTTATAGATATGTGGCTTCATTTTGATTAGAAGCATTTTGAGGATCAATATGAATTAACACAATTTTTTTTATTACATTTGGTGCTAAGTTCATACTGTATACTACCACATTGGTTGGAGGATGGGGATCCATTTCGATAAGGATGTTGACATTTGTAGCTGTGGAATGGTCTTACATCGTTTAATTGGTATAACAACTTTCATGTTCGATGTTAACATTCTTGTTGGACCGGATCATGTTGTATAAGGTGTTATTATTGCAGCTGTACTTGTGTGGCCACTTATGTAGTCTAACTTGGATGTTAAAATTATTGTTCTATAACAATCAAATGTTTGCCCAAGTGGGAGAATGTTAGAATAATTCTATTATGTGAGCTTCCATTTGATTGCGATTTTTACGGGTTATATATATGGTTTGCAATAATACTTCGATTAGGTTCAATATGTTAGTGATCACTTGCGTCATTGTACACCTTACAGATTTTATTATTATAATGTGGTAATTTTAAGTATGCGGGCCGGAATTATGTATTAGAGTCGGTAATGGGCCGACTTTTATGATTTCCTATATAATGGCTGAGTCCACTTTCCTCTCTATGTCATATTGGCTTGCCCCATTGACGGCTAATTATTTTGAGGAGCAAAGAGAAGAAGATCTAGCTGGTAATATTCATACATAATAATGTCTTCCGTAGGTATGATTTTCAGACTATCAATTAATTATGTGATTCTTTTTCTTAGCATGATCACTATGAAATTTATCAACATAAAAGCCATCAAGAAAATCCTTTTGAGTGGCCAAAATATCCCACCTTCCAGTAACCATTTACATGGCTGATTTCCGTATAGTTTCTTCCTTTTCAAGGGAAACTTATTTATTGTTTCATGTTTGCTTAATAATCGATTTTTTTTTAATAGCTTCTTTTGCATTTTATCTTTCTAGTTGCATTTTTTTCCTCATTCTTTGATTGCTATCTTTACCAATTTTCAGTATAAAATTGTCAGGAGAATTATCTCTTTTCGATGGCCTTTTGTACGTGGTAGAGCACGATTAATGAACATAATTCTTACCGAAGGCGCCAATATGTTGATATCAAAAAATGTGTCAACAGAATCTCATCATCTCCCCTTCACACATACGTGATCTACACACTGGACTCTCCGTTAAAAGACAAAGACCATCATTTGAGAAAAAAAGTACAGCGATCGTTTACACTCAAACGATCAAATTAATTGCCGGATGAGTTAAAAATGAGTGCAAAGAATGGGAGAGGGAATTTGGCCGTTGTTATGAAACATACCTTCATTGTGTAAATAAACTCTCATATATACGATAAAATTTAAATGGGCCAAGTACGTTAGTGGGCCGTGCCCATAATTCAATTGTTTAATTAAAATAAGCTCAATCAATTTGATAGTCGATACGACATCAGAATTAGGAGTGGGCAAAATCCAATCGAAACCGCCAAAATCGTTCAAATTGAACCAACTTGACCGATTTGATTCGATTTTTTCGTTGTTTTTACACGAGTTGGGTGAGTTGGTTGTGTAGGCGGGTTGAATTGAATCACGTTATGGATTAACTCATGAAAATCGAATAAACCCGCACAACTTAACCTGACCGATATTTGATTGGGTTGGGTTTTAACCTTTACATGGGTGGAGTTGGGGTAAAATATGATCAAACCGATCATGTTGGGTTGGATTTAGGTTGAGGCAAAGATCGATCCAACCCAACCTATGCCCATCCCTAATCGACATATATGGAACCCATTCTAGCTGAGCATACCATGTAATTTATGGATATAACAATTCTTATTTTATTCATAATCTTGCCATGTTATGAATTATGATCAGTCGAGGATAAGACATTTGATTATCAACTTTGGCTGAATACTACATAGTGGGAGAACTCCTTTCCTTAAAACGAGAAGAGCCATGAATTTGTTCCTCATTACATGTATAACAACTATATTATCTATCTATCTTAGACAGCTAAATAAATCTATATAAGGAAACTAAATAAACATAATGTACATGTATTACAGGATAAATATAAATAATATAAAGTACATGGTATACAACATAATTGCTTAAATGTCTATCGGACTAACATCCCCTTCAAATTGATGTGGGTGGATCTAAACCAATAAAAATTTGATGACATTGCTGAGTTAGCACTTTGATGAATACATCAGCAAATTGTAGGTTATTGGAGACATGTAGAAGAGAGATGACACGAGTATCTATAGTCTTTAATAGAATGACAATTCACCTCACTATGCTTAGTGTGCTCATGATAAATTAGGGTCGTAGAAATCTGAAGGCACGAGTATCTATAGCTTCCTGATACCGTGTTTCCAAAATACTGATTAAGAACCCGTGACATGTACATTTCCCCAACATCTTCTTAGCCTTTAATTGTAGGATTATCTTTGTTTTAGGCTTGATAATTACTTCAAGGAAAGAAAAATTCTTCTTTCCATGGAGCTTCAAAGGACACTTCATTCTCTCAAAATTAAACGGTGGCCTGCCTATATCCTAAACAATCCATGCCTAAAATTGTATCGAAGTCCTTCATGTCTATTATGAACAGGTTTACCTCAAATGCTCTAGTATGCTACCAGACTTGTCATAAGAAAATACTAGATTTATCTACGAAAGCCAGTGAAATGAAAGAATAGTTGCACCGGAGTCAATAAAGCATAAGCGAAAAAACATTTATCAAAAGAATGTTATAATATTGGGATTCTGCTCTACCGATATCTCAGTCATAGGAAAGACTTGAGCCTTACCCTTGTTATTCACTTATTCTTATCATGTTCATTCCTCCTTTGAGCAAGCTCTGTACAATTCTTAGCTATGTGACCTGGCTTTCCACACCGTAAATAAACATTCTTTCGCATCGAACACTCTCCCTTGTACTGCTTGACAAACTTAGGAAATGGGGATTATCCTGCCTTTCCTAGCATCATCTACAGAGTGTGCCTTTTTGCTCTACCATTTTTCCTATCCCTTGTCCTGGTTATTCTATTTTCTTTCTCCAGTCTAATTATTATTTTCTAATTGACTTGTCCCTAATGGTGTGCAAGTTCTTCGGTATACACTTTTATGTACCTGTTATTTGATACCAAGTAACAATGAGCTCATTCCAACATTTCATTATAGGTAGCATAATGGTGAGACATGAGAATTATGCTAATGTCATTGTGAAACTCTTGCTCAAACCTCTTTATTTACTTAGCCTCGATGTCCACTAGATGGAGAGCTTACTCAACCAATTGATCAAACTATCTCTCACAATCTGTCTGGGAGAGGCTTCCCTATTTAAGCTACAAAAACTCTATCTCTTTGAAATCTCTTAAAGCATGTGGGAAGAACTTCTCGATTATCTATTCTTTGAACTAATTCTAAGTCAAAGCCTGGTGTTGAGCATCAGTTCTAGTATAGAGATTTTGACTCACATGAATACCTTACTGCTCCAGTTACATAACTTCGAACACTGAAACTCTTGTTACATCCGTGGAGCCTATAAGCCGAAAAATTCATTTCAGCTTCCTTAGCTATTCCAAAGTAGCTAACGGTATGCCCTTACCATTGAAAGAAGGTGGTTTGTACCTTCTAAACGTCTCTACCTAGCACGACCCATCCCGAATCGCCCTAATGGACCCGAAACGTGATGTGGTCCATTGATAGATACTGACTAAATGACAGATCCTTCACCAAGGCTGACTATGAATTACTACTAAATATGCCAAAATCAAATGCTTAAGAAAAATATAAGGCAATGGATCCACAAAAAATTACTTCGTGCTTTAACAAATGTATCATGTCACTCAATATGTTGTGTTTGAAATCATCATGCTCCTCCAGCTTTAAAGAACCAATTACTACCTGTAAGAAAAATCGTGGAAAAATATATGAGTTGATTGTTCAGTAAGTAGAAAATTTGAAAATATTTATACTTTGTCGTTTAAACATATTTATCGAAAATCAAGTTCGTGTTATTTAACAATTCACAATATAGCATCAAATATTAATAAACAAGACATGAGTCATTCTCGTAATCATGATATAATCATCAACTGAAATCTATACCATCATCCTATCACATCAAATGTATCAAGAAATCTACCATTCCCTTTAGTGTAGTATAGAACACGACCAGTCCCCTCAGTGAACATTACTAAGTATATAATCATGGGTACTTTTCTGGTTCATCTCAATATCACATTTGTCACACATCCCAACTCACAAATAATCTATATACAATTTTTAAAATTCCACATATATCATAATGAAAAGATATCTCCACATTAATTATGTAGTTGGACAAATAATTCATATAATTGCATAGAATGTATAATAGTATAATTAATTTTTCAATACTTGAAAAATGTTTAAGTTTTTTCCACTCAATCGTATATGGATATAACTCTTGCTAAATTGACGAACATTACCAAAATTTCTCGTCACTATGTGAAGTAATGGAATAATTACCCAAATTAAACCCTGACAAGTAAATTAATACAAATCCGCCACTTAATTTCTCTACTTCTATATTTATTCTTGCATTTCTATTTTTCTTACTTTTCCTCTCTTTGATAATTTATCAACCAATCACCCCTAGTGACATTTTGCTAATCCATTGCCCTCTCTTCTCTAACAACTTAGAATCGGCTACCTCTTTCAATTTCATTCCTTAGATAATCGTTTGATTTGCATCTAAATTATAGCTATCACATGCACACTACACCAATGAGGTAACAATATTATATCCGTTTCCCCGTTACCTTGCTATAGGATAAATTAAACAGAAGTTACCAAATAGGTAAATTTAGGTTGAATTACATACGTGTACCAATGGTGCTATTTAATCCAATTTCATCTCTTCCCTTTCATCAGTATACTGCTTCCCATACTATCATAAAGCTATCTAATTAGGTAAGTCCCATTTTAATAATTTCAGCCACTGTACATAGACATATATCAAACACATCCTCAATGGACACAATTCCTCTATTGAATTTTGGTCCCTTCTTTAACTTTCAATCTTATAATTACTTGCTGAATTTTTCATCTAGAAAGCTCAAACCTAGAAAAATTAACATAATTTTTACTTACCTTTAAATCAAATGAGATATTGAAGAAAAGTATAACCCAAGCTTCTTCTTCTTTTCCTTTTCCTTTTCCTTTTCCCATTTTCCTCTTTCCTTTTCTTCTCCTTTCTTTCCTTTTTTCCCCAATTTTCCCATTATGTCCTAGCTTTCTGTTTTCTTCTTTTCTTTATTTCCTTTTCTTCTTTTCTTTCTTTCCTGTTCTTCTTTCTTCTCTTCTCTTTTCTCTCTTTCTTTTCTTCTTCTCCCTCTCTTTTTTTTTTTTTCTCTCGATCCTTCTCCTTTCTTTCTTTTTTTATTCCCCCATGTGAATATATATATATATATAAGCCTTTAACTTACAACAATAGATAAGTACATCCCCTACTTTAAATTTTATCCATCTTAAACCCTCAAGTATTGTCAATTTTAAAATAAATCCCAATAAAATAACTCATTCCATTTAAATCCCTAATTAACTTTAAATTTGATTAATCAAACATTTGACTTTGAATAAATAATATTGACTTCGAATATGAATGAATGGGTTATAACACTGCCACTGAAGTTTGACTCGAGAGAGCTCTTGTACCACTTGCAACATGTCACTTATCAATTCACTCTACTTTGGTTGCGACATTTCTTTTAGACAAAAAAAATATATTTCCATCATCGCACATGTGCGCACCAACTCCATGTCAGAATCTAAAGATAAGACAAATGCAAAAGTTTAATCATAGTGGGTGTTTGGCCCCCATTTTTTAGGAAGAATTAATTTTTGAATAGTGATTGATGGGAGAATGTGTGGTGGAAAAGTGATGAAAAATTTTAAATTTGTGTGTAATATTATTTTATTTGTAGAATGTGTGATTCAAAATGAGAAATAATGGGACTCAAACATGGGCATAATCTGAATTCAAACTCAAAATAAAAGAGATTATGACCCTAAAGAGACTTAATCGAAAATAGTCAAAGAAGAACATACAAGGATGAAATTTCAAGATTTCAAAAAGCATATCTATAAACTCTAATCTTGTGCCAGTTCTCCTTATGATCCTCTTCTAAGTCTTCCTCTTCTTCACTATCATTGTTTCTCCTCAGTTGATAACGACCTTCTCATTTGTTGTCATTCCCGAATATATATATTTAGGTTAAATTATGTTAATTGTACGTAAAATCCGAATTGGACAAGTTAAGATGAAATTAGATTGAAGTTGTACAAAACTGAGGAATTGGGAAACAAAATCATCAAGACTTGGAAATGAGGATTTGTAATACAAGTAAAAAGGACATGAGATGCACAAGAACTTCATGTAGAGGATCAAATCGCACTAGAATATTAAAAAATTCAACTATTGTTGGATTCCTAATTTTACTCAAGTTCCACATGAGGGATGATTTAGAACTTCTTTTTAGAGTTATTATAGATTTTTATATATAGTTTGAATTATTCTTTTTATGGGACATGCAATTTTAGAGAGAAAAACGTATAATTATCAAGATCAAAGGACAAAAGGCTAGGGTTTGTAGATTTTTGGAATTGAAAAAGATTTTTGGTGCAAGATCCAATTCTTTCTATCATCAAGATTTTAAATCCGGATTATGAAATCTATAAATTCTTTCTTAATTTTTTTTAGTATACAAGTGTAGAGATACACTTTCTAGTTAGTAAGGTCGTTACATGTATTCCTAAAAATTTAAAGCGCTTAATTAAGTTTATCAATATTCACATCAAAATATGAAATTTACTTGACCCTTGTTTGATTTTCATTTTTTTTTTTTCAAAATACATTTTTGCCTCTCTTCTTTTCAATAAAATAATATTACATACAACCCAAAAACTTTTCCTTCCTTTTTAACCACATATTCTCCATTAATTTACTATTCCAAAATACCATTCTACACCAAAAATGAGGCTCAAATAGGTCCATAGTTAAATAGAATCAATTTGGCATATCCAACACTACGATAATAATGAAACTTGATTAGTTTATAAAAGGGGATCCATAAATGAAATTGTAAGTCCTAACATCAACTTTTCTTTAAAACCCGAATTTGATAAATTGTGTACATTACATAAAATTAGTTTAATTAGAATAATTAGATAACTAATCATAAACTAAATTTTTTTTTTCCCGTCAAATAGGAGTTATAAATAATAAATTAGTAATTAAAGAATAGTTCTCGTGAGAACGATAATCTAGATTCATTAACCACTATATTACTTGTTCGATATCGTACATTTGCCGTAAGAAGAACACGATAAGTTTTTGATGCCGTTGTGTGGGACTATTTACATTTAATCCTAGTTTATTTTTATTTTGACTTTTATTTGATTGGTTTAAATTGCTTTTTTTAAAAGCTACCGGTCACTTGTCACATGCAATGCACGAGATAATTTATTTTGAAAATAGTGTTAGCATGTTAAATGTATTGGATTCTTATGAATTACATTCCCAACTCAATATTTACTTGAACTGATTTTCAACCATCCACATCTGAGTAAATGAATTTGCCATAAGAAAGCAAACTAAAGTGGAGAAGTTCAACTCGATAAAAGTGGAAAAATGTAAAACCATAGACGGATGAAGCTAAAATTAAAGATTGACATGTATCAAGTCATCATCATGAAATACCAATTTCCAAAGATATATCATTAAGGGCTAGAAACGTAGCCTTTTTCGATGCCGCACCTCTGCAATTGAAGTTCTGGTAAAAGAATGTAGGACTTGATACGCAGGAATAAATATTAATGCACAAATGTAAAGTAAGTCTAACTGCTTTCCTACGAAGAAACAAGTACCTTTGTATGCAAGTCCAAGAGAGATGCCAACCATAAAGAGGAAAAAATGGCATCAGAAATCTACCAATGTAAAACCATTCCATGGTGAATGATTGATAGTAGGAAAGAATCCATCAGCGTTATTACCTACACTCTCACATCGCAAATAAGTTACCGGTCAGTATTAATTACTTTCTAAGTTTTTCCTTTCCTAATGCATTAATGATCTTAATCGAGAAACTTGACTATAAAGCTTCCTTATGTTACTAACTTCTATAACATCTAAGATTCTGCTATGATGCTTTATTATAATAGTCCCAGTAAGCATCAAATGGCTCGTCTTTCTGTCTACATTATTGTAACTAGCCTTTCACCCATGCGATGCACGGTGCAATGTTCAAATTATAAATTAATACTATTTTGGATCATCTCATAAGTCACACAGATAGTTATCAGTACAAACTTTACAAACATTTAACGGGGACGTAGGAAATATTCATTGAAAGCAACATCGACTACAATTTTTCGTCTGTATCCACACATCTTGTCCGACGAAATTGATTTAATTGGTTGTCCTAAAAGGAAGCATTCTATGTACTTCAGCACAAAAACTCCACAATTAGGTCAGAAACAACATAGTATTAGACTATATTAGTATAGTTAGCATGAAAGTAAATTGAACAATAAATTTAATACCATGGTAATTAGTATGTTAAATGTTTACCCACTGTTTGTGCAAGGCAGATACGGCATAATGTCCATCTCCATTTTTTTGTTTTTTTTTTTCTTAACTCATATGTGGCAGACAATAAATTAGAAGACATCAATAACCCCTGAACTAAACTGAATGTTGCTTTTGCATGTAGTTTTACTTCGACTGGTGTGTGGATGTTGTAGCTACAATCATAAATTTGAAATTTCCACCCACGTATATCCACGAGATAAAGATACCAATTGTTGACCGGCATTGAACATGGTATCAGTAGATAATTGCATGTTATCCATAGAATTCCAATCACAGGTAATATACCACTTACGTACTGTTGGAAAACATGAAAGTTTGGCAGATTCCCACTTGAAATTCCTTGTTTCACGTTGTCTTGCCATATCATATGACGAGCACATTCACCTTCAAATGAAAAATGTAGGATTGCATACTCTTTAGAGACATGAGGGGATCCATTATGAATAAGTCGTCTCAACAACACTAACTCTTTGTTAATAATCTAATGAAATAGATATAGTTAATTAGATACGTTAACTATGGACCGTAATTATTATTATCATTCGTAAATGTAACTAACCACAACATGGATATTTTCAAACGTATCTTTTAACATATCTCGTCCGTACATGTTTCCACTTCTATCGTTCCAAAGCTGACTGCAAAACGAAAGGTGAATTAATTTGAATAAGATGGAATGATAATTGTAATATGTGAATGAATAAAGTGGAAATGGATTTCTTACTCAGATTGATGCTTCTGTATCCAATCTCTAATAGTTATGTATCTATCCATGGAATAGTCTTCTAACAGATCTTTGGATGACGATGAAGATTGACTGTTTTCCTTTTTATTTTATTTTTTGTCTGTGGTTAATTTTTGAACTTGATGAACTTGTTGAGAGCTTGAAGGATGCATAGGTTGATCACCATGAATTGAACTCTTATGAAATTATAATATTAAACATTTTGTCTCTTATGCTTGTGGTCAGTCTTGTTATTTGTTTTGTAATTAATAAAGTACGATTTTTTTATGCTGAAGAAAGAAAATTAAAGTTATTCTCCTTTTCTCTTGCAGGATCTAGAAGATCACACACAAATTCTTGAATAGAATGCTGAAATTACAACATTCGTGATTTATAAATATATTTCTACTTAATTTTTTTTCATGTATTAAAATTTTGTAATTGATATATTTGAATATGTTATATAACATAGAAGTAATAACATTAATCACAACAACTTCAAACAGACCAAAATAATAATAATAATAATAATAATAACTTCGATAAAAATAGATTTAAATTGCAAAAATTTAATTCATAATAGATACGTAAGGCAGTATTATCATGAAAAGGTAAGAAAGTTATCTTTATTTGAAAGAACTTCAGATTTCACATCCTCTCCTATAATAAAGAGGAAAGAATTAAAATTTTGAGCATATTATACACAACAGGAAATTCGATAAGTGCTTAATCTACACTTAATTACCTAGATTTGATACATCCCTTGATTGAATCTGAAATTGTTAAAATCTTCTATTACATTTCATCACGTTTACTCTCTAACCTTGTGTAAAACCCTATACAGCTTGTATGAAATTGATATATACTATCTACAACACTTTAATCTTATGCATAAGTTCAAAATATGGTATGCCACCTGAAACGTAATGGTACACAATTGTGAATCTAATGCTTCGGCGGGTTTTCTTAGGATAATTATCTGCTGTAATTTATCTATTTGAATATATTCAAACAACATAGAACTAACATGATTGACAACAATTTCAAACAAACCAAAAGATTGCTAAGAAAAGATTTTAATTACAAAAACCTAAGAAAAATAGACACTTCAGTCACTATTATAACAAAAACGAAAGAAAATCACCTCTCTTCGAAAACTCATTTCCAGATGCAGTACCCTCTCGTGTAACAAATAGAGAAAAAAAAAATTAACTTTGAACACATTCCACATCCTATCATGTCAGCCTAAATAAATAATTAATATTAATATGTACTTAAAAAAAATTAACTTACCATCACTCAAAAAAAAAAAAAAAAAAACAAATCTGTCTTAAAATATTCAAATCACAAGTATCAATGATGGAATTTGATCTCGAGTTACTAAGTCCCTCAATTAGACCGTCATGCATTCTGTGTTTTCGAGAAGAAAGACGACGCAGTCTTATACGTTTATTTGAATGTGCTATAGAATTAATATGTCCCGAAATATTCAATTAAAATGATTTAACTAAAATTTATCAACATTCAGATTGCAATTAAATATGTATAGTTAAATATGTAACCGTACCATTCGTAACATTACTCAACGGTGTCTTTGATTCTTTAAACGTAATTATTATAATTTATAAATTTTACTACTTTTTTAGACCCTATTTGGCCCTTTTAAAAACAAAATATATTATTCTATCTTATTTTTAAACACACATTTATCAATAAAATAATATTACACATAAATTCATAAAAGTTTCCTACTTTTTAACCACGCATCATTATTAAAAAAACTATTTCTTCAAATAAACTCTTTAAAATCAACATCAAACAGAGAAATTATGTAGAATGTTTAGTAAAATATTTCTATTAGCGTAATTACTTTAATTAAGATTTATGTTTTTAACGAAATAATTATAATTTATATGGTAGATCATTGTTATTTTTGGAGTCACTAAACTGTAAAAGAATGCAATATTTTAAAAAATAGAACAAAAGTGGGACCCATGTAAATTTAAAAAATTGTTTGAATTTTTTATTTTTGTTTCTCTACTTGGCAGCCAAATGATGCTTGGCCAGGATTTTTTGCAAAGGGACCACTCTATTATTAGTTTATATTATATAGTAATAATAATAATAAAATAATAAAAATGGCTACTATTTGGAGGCTACTACATGGTTTAGGCGGAATTCTTTGAAGATTCTTGGGCGGGAACCTTTTTTGCTACTATCCTTTTTTTTTTGTTGATATCCCAGCTTAGCTAGACTAATTCGTAGACCTCTAGCCACCGGCCCCTCAGTGACTCGAGGAGGTAAACCGCAGGTTATGCCCTTGTTGGCTCCCAGGTTCCTGCACCGCTTATACTCCAGACCCCAAGAGAGCTCTCCTCATTGCCTTGCCTTCGAGAAAAATCCCCCTTCCAAGACTCGTGCCTTCCAGGAATCGAACTCCCCACGCTGGGGTTGCGAGCCCACGAATGCAATTGTTCCACCAACTCGGATGTGCCCCAGGGGGCTGCTACTATCCTTCTTTAATATAGTATAAGATAAGATGGGCAACACATATGGCTCATGCACTTTGACCCTAAATGCTACAATTAGTATCCTACACTACTTACTGATAAGTGTAGTTTATATACTTATTTGAAATCCTAAAATATCGATATTTGGTAGTTCTTTTGACAAAATATATCCTAAATCTTTGTATTTTATGTTATGTAGTAAAACTTAATGGTTGAACGAAAAATCGAAAGAAAGAAGCGAAAATTGGTGAAAATGGCAAAATCCAAAGTTTGAGGACCAAATTAAAATATTCAATAATTGATTCGGACCAAAAGATTATACTTGAAAGATTTTTAGGAGACACTTGGATGGAATCAGAATTCAAAAATAAATGGAATATGATCAAAATCACTTTCCAATCGCATAAGTTACATTCAAAATTTTTGGCATAGTACACGTCAGTAGTGGAAAAATCTTATTTCAAGAAAAGTTGTATTCCTTTAAGTTATCTTTTCAATGCACTTTGAATCGTATCAATTGGATATCGGAAGAGAAAATTATGGCCAAAATGCTGACTATTGTGCATAGACAAAAAAAACCGCGTGCTAATGGAACTTTCCTTATTCAATTGGAACTCTTTTAGAAGTTAATTTGGACATGATTTTCAACAACTTTTTGACTGTTACAAATAGATAACAGAATAATACGTATAGGGGAACACACACACACACACACACACACACACACACACACATATACATTATACTCCAATATTCATAAATTATAATCATCAAAGGAGAAAATTTCATAGTTTTTGTGAGAAAATTGAACGAGATTTGCAAGAATAAAATATAGTGAAGATCTAAACCTAATTGTTGGGTAAAGAAGAGAAGGTGCAAGTGGACATTCATCAAGAAATCATTGAAAAGATTTCAGATTTCAAAATTCATCTTCATTTTCTCAATTACTCAAAAATCTAGGTTATATCTTTTTTACTTAAATATGATTTCTTGTAATTTTGATATGTTGGACTAATTTTATACATTGTTAGGATAAGATGAACTCTTGTTATGATATTTTTAGTTTTTAATTAATTTTTCTGACTTTAATTTGATTGAATTTATGGATGTTTATTATCGTTTTTATCGTTCTTTTCAATTGTTTGATCACCAATTGAATTGTTAGTGAATTTTATTGTTATTGAGAGAGATAATATGATTTAAGCACATTATAATAAACATTGTAAGGTTCGATAGATGATTGAAATATACTTATATGCTTTATATGGTTTCAATTGCTTATTTATCATGTTTACATCTTTCATCGAGAGACAGAAGATCACATGAGGGGAATATATTTGATTGATATCGAGAGAAACTTCCAATTAAATAGGAGCATTAACCAACATAAATGATTTTAAATTGTCACTTTAATTGTTACACTAAAAATTGAATAATAAGGGGGATTCGACATCTTAGTAATGCATCTCACATATTTAAAAAACATATTTATTTACTTTTATTAGTTTAATTAATAATTTATGGATTAGTATAAAGAATCAAAAAATTTGTTTGCTATTCGATTAAAGTTACAATTAATTTTAAATCTATCAAACACGTAATTCTCGTGGGTTCGACACTCTATTCATCACTTTATTACTTGTTCACGATTTTGTGCACTTGCGAAAAAGCAAACAATTAAGTTTTTGGCGTCGTTGTCGGGGACTATTGTATTTAATTAATTTTAGCTTTAACGATTTTTTTATTGTTTTATTTTTATATAGTTTAACTAACTCCCTACATTTTTAATCTATTTTGTATTGGTATTCTCTCTTTGTATTTTCAAATATTTATCCATGATTCTGATATTGGTAAAGTAACAAAATTGTTGCAATGACAAATCTTTACATGGATTGTCAAGATATGCATGAAAGATATCTAAGTTGTGAAAACTGACGCGGTGCATTGTACTGGGGAATGTTTGTTCTCTTACATTAGTTTACACATCCGAAACTTATGATATTTCGAAAATATTTGATGTGTAGAAAATAAGCAATTGAAAATATTGATGAAGAATACATGCTCATGGCATATTTTGTACTCGACGATTGGGATGATCATTGATCACATCAAACTTGTGAGAGATGGTCCTCCCCTATTGAACGAGAAGGTACTTACAAAGTACTTTAAAGAACTTGTCAAGTTGGATGAAAACGATATGCTTATGAGAGATTGCATGTACTGTGAATGATTTCAACAATGGGGGTACAATCCATTCGAAGGAGACAATGGAACCGAATTCTAATGGTCTGTGGATCGATCATTCAATCCGAAGATATATCGACTATGGAAGAAGTGATTAAAGAGAATGACAAGTTGATACAACAAAATCAAATGAGGATATGGCAATCAATGATAATGAAATCAACTCACATTTTCCGACTTTATTGATTGTCCAAAAATTGATTTTGTGATTAAGCCTGATGTAAGAGTGAAAGTCTACATAGTTGAAATTGAATCGGATGAAATAGAAAAGTCATATTACATCGAAAAGGGTAAGGTAGAAGTTTAAGACTAAATAAAAAGTGGATAAAAGCCAAACGAAGGAAAATGGGCAAGGCATCCAAAGCGTTCTTTAGGTACCCATGATTCAATTGCTAAAGTCAAGCTGAATACTATAAAAAATGCTTATTCGGAGGCAACCCAATTTCCTAACACTTTTATTTATTATGCTTTCTCTACTGCGTTGCATATAAATTTATTTTGATTATTAGTTTGCATTAGTCTTAAGAACGTTTCAATTTATAGGGTATCACCATCCTATCACATTTTTCCTTAGATCATTGAATTTATTTTTGGTTATTTCGATTGTTTGGGCTAAGTAACACATGTTCCAGGTTATTTGATTTTTATTGTTTGATTTGACAGCTATGTGCAGGAACATGATCTCGCGGAATACACAAACCAACACAGACAAAGGGGAAAGTATGATGAAGATGATTGTCTATCTGTCACACATTGTGCCTCATATCTTCAACAGAAAAATTTGGGAAGTACTTTCTTCCTTTTCTTCCCCGTCACTTTATATTTTTATTTATATTTTATGACATTGAGGACAATGTCGGTTTTAAGTTTGGGGTGGAAAAAGTTTTGAGTTTTTACTTTTCGTGTGTTTTTAGTGTTTGTGTATTTGTTTTTTGGTTATTGCTTTAATAGATAATCGAAAAAAAATTAAAACATTTCAAAAAAAAAATTTATTTTCTTATTTTAGGTTGTGTACTTTTGTGGGTTAGATAATTTGGCTGGCAATGATGATTAAATTTGAGATTTGGTGTTGATTTATGAACTGTAGATATGATGCATGTCGATTGATTGAGACTTAACCTTGCAAAATTTGATATTATACGTACACTAGAATTAAGTTGGACAGTGTGATGCTATGCGTTTATTCATATAATTGATATGTTGATATAGTTGGACATAGATGCTTTATCCAAACCATACTAAATTTCTTATCCTTAGACGAAATTTAGCACAGTTTGAAAGTGAATTTCTATTGTGGGAAGATACGGATGTGAACATGGATTACATGTGTGCAAACTTTTGTGTGGACTGTCTTAGATTAACACGATAAAATTGGGAAAAAATCTTAAGTTGGAGGTCGGTTTAATTGAATAGGTATTTGATAAGGGGCATTGCACTAATCAATGCTTATTTTTTTAAATGTGAAGATTCTATTCGAAACCTTTTTGACTTAGGTTATTAAGCCTGTAAGGGTATTTAAAATATGGTGCCCTAAAGTCATCTGACTTGGGATTCATCGCTCTAAAGCCTGTTACACGAGTTATTTAGAAAGTTTAAGGGAGAGAACACATAAAAAATACTGTTGAAAATCAGAAAAAACAAGTGCATAGAAAGAAAAAAAAAATAGCACTAAATGTCTTGATTAAGCTCCAAACACTTGTTTGATGGAATTTGACTTTTGATGAAGGATAATTAGCCTAAATAGAGTTTTGGATGTCAAAACAATCAAATAATTGGAGAATCCTTATTTATTGATGTGTTGACTTGTAATTAGTAGAGTTCACATGAACTAGAATTAGTGAGGATTGTAATGAAAAATTCAGCCTTAGATTATACAAGAGGTGAAGGATATATTTGACCACATAGGGTTGGGAATTGAAACAACTTGTAAATTCATGATTGTCTACTTAATTCTTCACACACACACTTCAATTTTGCATTGGAAGAGTAGATATTGGCTCGGTATTGTGACTTTAAAACAATTTGTAGATTTAGTACTATAATTTCAAACATTGAATAAAAAGTTAGATTCTCTAACCAAATACTTTTGCATGCTTGTCCGTTTGTTGTTATTTAGGCTATAATTTTGTTTGAGAACAAACAAATGTTTAAATTTGGGGGTATTTGATTAGTGTACTTTATATACTTATTTGAAGTCTTAAAATATCGATATTTGGTATTTTTTTTGACAAGATATATCCTAAATTATTGTATTTTATGTTATATAGGTAAAACTCAATGGTTGAACGAAAAATCGAAAGAAAGAAGCGAAAAATGATGAAAACGGAAAAATCCAAAGTTTGAGGACCAAATTGAAAATACTCAATAGTTGATTTGGACCAAAAGATGATGCTTGAAAGATTTTTAGGAGACAATTGGATGGAATTAGAACTAAAAAAGGAATGAAATATGATCAAAATTAATTTCCAATCGTAAAAATTATATTCCAGATTTTTAGTTGAAGATTGAAACCGATATTTAGCATAGTAAACATAAAATTGGAAATATTCTATTTCCTGTAAAGTTGTATTCCTTCGAGTTAGGTTTCCAACACACTTTGAATTGCATTAATCGGATATTAGAAGAGAACGTTATGATCAAAATACTGACTATTGTGTAGAGACAAAAAAATCGCGCGCAAATGGAACTTTCCTTATTCGATTGGAATTGTTTTGGAAGTCAATTTGGACGTAATTTTCAACAAATTTTCAACTCCTACAAATAGATAATAGGAGAATACATATGGATAAACTCTCATATACATATTATACTCCAATATTCATAAATTATTATCATTAAAGGAGGAGATTTCATAGTTTTTGTGAGAGAATTGAACGAGATTTGCAAGAATGAAATCAAGTAAAGATCTAAACCTGATTTTTGGGAGAAGAAGAGAAGGCACAAGTGGAGATTTATCAAGAAACCATTGAAGAGATTTAAGATTTCAAGATTCGTCATCTTCTCAATTAATCAAAAATTTGGGTTATATCTTTTCACTTAAATATGATTTCTTGTAATATTGATGTGTTGGACTAATTTTATACAATATTAGGATAAGTTGAACTCTTGTTATGACATTTTTAGTTTTTAATTAATTTTTTTTTTACTTTAATCTTATTTGATTTATGGTTGCATATTATCGTTTTAATCGTTCTTTTCAATTACTTGATCTCCAATTGAATTGTTAGTGAATTTTATTGTTATCGAGAGAGACAATAAGGTTTAAGCACATTATAATAAACATTGTAAGGTTCGATAGATGATAGAAATATACTTATATGCTTATATGGTTTCAATATGTGTTCTAGCGCTTGTTAATTCATTTATCATATTTGCATATTTCATCGAGAGATAGAAGGGTCGCATGAGGGGAATATATTTGATTGCTATCGAGAGATGCTTTCAATTAAGCTAAGAGCATTAACCAACATAAGTGATTTTAAATTGTCACTTTCATTGTTACATTATAAATTGAAAAATAAGGGGGATTCGATATCTTAGTAATGCATCTCACATATTTAAAAAACATATTTACTTACTTTTATTAGTTTAATTAATAATTTATGGATTTGTATAAAGAATCACAAAAAATTGTTTGCTATTCGATTAAAGTTGCAATTAATTTTAACTCTATGAGACACTTAGTCCTTGTGGGTTCGATATTCTATTTATCACTTTATTACTTGTTCACGATCTCCTGCTCTTGCGAGAAATCAAACGATCTCTTACACACACAAACTAATAGACCTCAATGAAATTTGATGATGTACGGAGATGAATTAGTAGTATGTGGATGGAAAGTTACTACAATGGTAAGCCCCCGAAAAATATCAAGGGAGAGGGAGACGAGGTGAGTGTTTCCAGAAGTAGGTGGTATACATCTAGAGGCAATGTTGTGACCCAATATAGGAGACGAAGAAATTAATTTTTTGATAAAGCGGATTCAACATCATCCGTCCCTCAATGCGCAAAGTACACTTGTTTCCATGCATATGTGGATTTATCAAATTCATTTAGAGAGAATGTTGCACTATTGTTCTCAAACCTATTGCTTGAGTAGAAAGTTGGTTATCAACCTCTTATTACAGTTGCACAATCAGTTCACGATGACTATCTAAATCTCTGCTAAATCATTATGTGGACATAACATATCCAACTTTATGAAGCTAAATTTTGTTTGTAGTGCCCACATTTTGTAAGTGAGGCATGTTCCCACAAGGTCATGTGACTATTTAAAATAGATTGGACACTTTCTACTGTTCATTACTTGTTGCACAACTATAATTAAAGGTTAACACCAACTTGCTACTATGATAATAGATTAGGACCCCATATCTCCCCTCATTCAGTAGGGAAGCCTTTTTCATTAGCATCTCATTAATTGTGAGTCTATATTACAATAAAATCCATCGGGCAATCTTAGATCTGGCCCAAAGAACATGCTTATGGGTTCATGTAATTTGCAGAACCAAAGACAGAAACAAAGCACTTGGATCAGAAACATAAGTTAAAATGGAAACTAACTCAATACTATTCCGAGGAGCATGTCAATAGCAGCCTTGTCCATTTCCATCTAGGTCAGTTCATTTGCTGATTTAAATTCCAACAGGGCCGTTATAGTTTAGAAAATATTCAACAAAATACTTACTTCAAAGAGTTCTACGCAAAGAGACTTACAGTTGTCGACTCGACTCATGTAGGACAATTGGCGTTAGAGTTCGAAGTAAAACGAGCTGTTTCGAAGAAACGGACATAACTTTTTGCATCAGTGTCATACTTTTTATTATAATATGTTTTCGGAAACGTCTTGCAACGCTCTACAACATTCCATTTGGGTTCTTCGGTTGACATTGTTTTCTGCCTTAAATTTGTAGTTTAAGGCAGTCTACCGGACAATTAAAGTTTTTTTTTTGCGTTTTTTAATTGTTTAAATTAAGTGTATGTCTATCTTTTTGCTTAAATTAGGGGTTTCAGAGACTATTTAAAGGCTCTTTATTTTTCTGAATAATACAATTCCGTTTTTGAGGTTATTTTCTTGAGATTTACAATTTTCTTTTGTTGGGGATTATGCTGGTGAACCCTAGAACTTCCGTTCTACGTCATCGACCAAAATAATACCATGCGGATTTAGGTGTACTTTGACTTTCAATTTTGCCTGTCAACCTTTTGTGGATTAGAAGTGTCCAATCTTTACCTCGGATAGGAAAATACAAAAATAGAAAGACTTTCAAACGAACAACAATTTAATCAGGGACATAATTGATTGAAACGCATGAATAAATTACCGTGTAAGTGCCAAATCTGTAGAATGTCAGCGCTTTCACACTTGGTATTGGATTATCCTTAGGGGAAGACAACGGGGCTCTGCTGATTATCCATAACTCCATTATGAGTATCTGAAGGGAATCCTTTTGATGACAAAGCAACGAGGATGGGAAGCTCTCATTGACCTTCAAATTAAAAGGTTGATCAAATCATTCTACAGATCTCATTGTGTATTTTATTTCCAGTATGGGGTTTTACAGGGAGTTTTTTAAGGTAATGTAAATTTAATTATAACACTCGACATACAAACATTACCTGCCATAATACTTAAGAATTATATTGATGATTTTGTAAATGCTCGAATAGACTGAGAAATTCCATTGCCATTGATGATTTTGTAAATCCTCGAATAGACTAACAAATTTTCACAAAAATCCAGATGATGAGATAAAAGACTATAAAAGTGCCATAAGAAAAGATTCAATATGCATGTGAGCTGTGTAAAAACAAACCTGATCAACATTATATATGGTAAGGGCAACACCAAGTCCTTTAAAGTCATAGACATCCAGTTCCATGGGTGACTCCCTATTTTCTGGGATTGAACAGAAGAAACGTGTAAGGAATGGTTTGTCCAAAATTTACTTACTATGGGATATAATGCTAAAATCCAATCCACTTTAGGTAATGACGATTTGGCCTTTCGGCCCATTCTATAATATCCTATAACTAAAGTGTGTCCATGGTTTACCAGGCCCAATATCCAATCCACTAAGTTAAAGCTGTTGAGTTTTTCTGAGCTATTGGATGCACGCTACTTATCTCGAGGCCTTGATATTTGTTGGAGATTATAATGGTTTCTAGATTTCATTCGATTCTTTTCTATTTTTCTCTCGTTCTTCTGGAGACTTTTGAGTGCTCTCAATCATTCATTGAGTGCTCTCAAGTTGTGTGAGATGTGTTTGTAGTTGGTAGTGGTTCTATTTTTTGTCTCATTGAAGAAAGCTCAGTTTACTTAGTGGTTTCGTGAGGGTTACTATGTCTGACTTGGGCCTCATAGTGTAGAAGGAAATTGTTTTGAGCCTATATATGTGATACTTTGATGTTCAGTGGTTATTGTGTTTAGTTTAATGTATTAGGGTGCTTCTATTGAAATAGGGTTTGAGATTCATCGATTTGTAAATTCTTGTTCGATCTTTGTATAATAGTGGTATCAGAGCCTTAGTTGGCTATTCTTAGGTCTTCGATCAAGATTTGGAGCCTCAGAAATTAATTCTCAGTCTCCAATCTTGGATCTCTTGAAAATCTGGAAACCCTAGTTTCTTGTCCCTTCGATTCTTGAAGTCTTTGGGTGTTCTTGTTTTGGTACTGAGTCTGGGAGTGATATTTGGAGTTCATGTTCCTGATTTCTAGTTTCGATTAAGTTTTCTCTATGTGTTGGGGTTTCAGTTGATTCTTGATTCCTTCGTGGCTTTTGGTGGAACACCACTCCCTGCTGTGATCTCTGTGTTCCCTACAGTACTGAAACAGTCGAGTTGGTAGCTATGCGTTAGCTACCCTTTGGTTTGCACATTTCAACCCTGAACTGCACTCTCCCTTGTGTTTTGGCTTATGTTTTTGTCACACTTTGGAGTGATCAAGTTGAGAATTGACCTGAAAACATGATTCTCACGAAATATTGGTGAACTTGATCATTCTTAATTCATCTGTGGTACTTATTCTTAATTCTGCCTTACTATAGTATTTGTTACTTGTTTCTGTCTTACTGTATACTTGTTCATTCCTGATTGCATATTGAGCTTAAGCTTATTTTTGTTGTTTAGCATATATTCTTGATCTTGTTTTGTGTTTATTGCCTATAACTCTTTTTTAAATCTTGAATAACTGTAATAATCCTTTGCTACTTATTCTTTGTGACCTATTCTCCTTCTGTCTACTTGTGTAGTTCAATTTGTCTTTTTTCTTAAGTGCTTCAGTTGTCATAGTTTTACTATTTTCTTGAAATACTTTGTGTTATTTCTGAATTTTAAAATCATGACAAACACTTTTGAATTTGGTATTTTTGATGGAAAATGGGATTTCCCCATTGGCAACAAAAGATGAAAGGTGTTTTAGTTCAACAAAATATTTCAAAAGCAATAACACAAACTTTTCCTGAAACTATAACTCATGATCAGATTCTTGAAGCTGATGAACTTGCATATGCATCTATTATTTAGCATTTATCTGATCAAGTTTTAAGGAAAATAGGGAAATAAGAGAATGCTAAAGCCTCATGGGATAAGTTAGAGAAATTATATCTAGTTAAGACCTTACCTAATAAATTGTTATTTTTAGAGAGGTCTTCAGTTTTAGGTTAGATACCTCTAAGGACATAGAAGACAATCTTGACACTTCTTATAAATTGATTCAAGACATCACCAATGCTCGTGATAAAGTCTCTGATGAATATAAGGGTATTGTGTTGTTAAATGCCATTCCTAATACCTACAAGGTTGTCATAAAATATGGCAGGGACACCTTGACTTCTGACATAGTTATAAACTCATTGAGAAGTAGAGAACTTGAACTTAGAAATGAGAGAGAGAATGGAAGATCTAAAACTTTGTTTGTGAGGAGTAGGACTTAAAATAGGTTTAATGGAGACCAAAAGGGTTTTAACAATCAAAAGAAACAATGGTTAGAAGAAGTTTAAGGGTAGAAGTAGGTCTGAGTCTAATACTAGGAATAAAAAGTGCTATGAATGTGGAAAATCTGGTCATTTTATAAAAGATTGTTTTAAAAGGAAGAATGAGATGAAAGCTAAAGGCGTTGATGAAGGAAATCTAGTAGAACCTGGTGATTATAATTTTGTTCATGTCTATTTTGTGCTTGAGCCTTCCATAGATAGAGATTTTACTGATATTGTTGATTGTGAGAATCTGATCCATGAATGGATTCTAGATTCTGGGTGCACTTTCCACAAATTTCCTACAAAAAGTTGGTTTCACTCTTTTAAGGAGATCAATGGTAGAGAGGTTGTTATGGGAAACAATATTGCATGTAGAGTTGAAGGCATAGGTGAGATTACAGGGAAATTCGAAAATGGTTATATCTTTACCTTGGAAAAGGTAAGATATGTTCTTGATTTGACTAGGAACCTGATTTCAATGGGTAGTCTGGATGATTTGGGTTTGCTAGGTAAAGTTGGTGATGGTTTGTAAGTGATGATAGGTTCTCTTGTGAAACAGAAATGGGATTTATGTTGCTAGAGTTAGTGCTGTGGTCAATGGGATGGTTGAGTCTTCTAACACTGAGCTAGATGCCACTTTAAAGTAGCACAAGAGATTAGCTCATGTAGGAAAAAATGGCATGTATATCCTATATAAGAAAAGTGTGTTTGGGAAGTATTCTATTTCTAGAATTCCTTTTTGTGAGAACTGTACCTTAGGAAAACAGTACATTTTGACTTTAACACTGGAAATCATAAATCCACTTTTATTTTGGAGTATATTCACTCTGATTTGTGGAGGCCCTCTTCTATCATCACTCAATGAGGAAATAGATATTTTCTTTCTTTGATTGATAACTATTCTAAGAAGGTTTGGGTTTATTTGTTGAAACACAAATCTGAGACTTTTGGGAAGTTTAAAACTTGAAAATTGTTGATAGAAAATTAGACTGGGAAGAAAATTAAAGCTCTTAGGACTAGCAATGGCCTTGAGTTTTGCAATGCTGAGCTTGACTTTTTTTGTTCTGAGAATGGTAGTAGGAGACATAAAACAACTCCTTATATCCCTCAGCAGAATGGTATGGTTGAGAGGATAACTATGACTTTATTAGAGAAAGTGAGATGCATGCTTGTATGTTAAGATGTGCGTAAGACCTTATAAGGGGGAAACTTTGATGACAACGACTTACATTGTTAATAGAACCCTTCTAGTGCTCTAGGTGATAAAACACCTGAAGAGCGACGAATTGATATTGTTCCTGATAACACAAACTTGACAGTTTTTAGGTGTGCTGCTAATTCTCACCAGAATTTAGGAAAATTAGAACCTAGGGCCCAAAAATATTTTTTCTTGGGTTATCTTGATGGGGTGAAGGGTTATAGGCTGTACAGTAAAGATTCTAGTGGTTTTAAAATCATCACTAGTAGGGATGTTTCCTTTGATGAGTTGAACATGTCATGTTTGAAAGGAAAAGAGCCTGAGAAGGTTTTAGGAAGGTTAGGAAGTGATAAGACCAAGCTGCAGGTAGAGCTTGGCATGCCTCCTCAAGCTGTTGATTCTGAACAGGTTGAAACAAAAGCTAAAAATGATGTTTTAGATGATGCCATAAATAAAGGACAATGATGTTCAAGATGTTGTGGAAGAGCAAAGTGTTGAGGGTAGTGACTATCAATTGACTAGGGATAGAGTTAGGAGAGAGATTAGAGAACCTATAAGGTATAGAGACTACCTGACTTTAGCCTTACTTTATTATCAAGATTTAGTTTTTAGGGAGCTTAAACCTATGAAGAAGCTATGTTTAGTCAGCAATCTAAGGAATGGAAGATTGCTATGAATGATGAGATGGACTCCTTGATTACGAATGAGACTTGGATTTTGGTCCCTACACATGCAGTTGTAGATTGCAAGTGGATTTTTAGTATTAAGGAGAGTAAAGGTTTAAGGCTATACTAGTGGCTAAAAGCTTTACACAAAAGGATGGTTTAGACTGTAATAAGATCTTTCCTCCTGTGATTAAATATACTACCATTAGAGTTATGTTAGCTCTTGTTACTGATTATAATCTTGAATTTGAACAAATGGATGTAAAAACTGAATTTTTACATGGTGATCTTGATGAAGTGACTTATATGAAACAACCACCTGGCTATATCGATAAATCAAAATATGATCATGTATGTTTGTTAAAAATATCTTTATATGGTTTGAAGCAATCACCAAGACAATGGTATATAAGGTTTGATACTTATGTTTCTTCTGTTGGTTTTGCAAGAAGTGAATTTGACCATTGCTTGTACTTTGAAAGAGATGATGAAAATGTCATTGTTGCTTTTATACTCTTATATGTGGATGATATGCTTCTAATTGGACATAACATGTATGTTATTAATGAAATTAAAGGATATTTGAATGCTGAATTTGAAATGAAAGACCTTGGACATGCTAAGAAAATATTAGGCATGAAAATTTCTAGGAAAATGCATGATAGAATTCTGATTTTGAAATAATCTGCATACATTTATAAATTGATAACTAGATTTGCTATGCATAATTCAAAATCTGTGTCTGTACCTCTTACTAGCCATTTTGAATTGAGTAAAGATCAATGTCCTATAAATGAATCTGATATAAAACAAATGGAAAAGTTACCTTATGCTAATGTTGTAGGTTCTATGATGTATACCATGCTAATGTTGTATGCCTAATGGGGCTCATGCTATTAATACGCTTAGTAGATTCATGGTTAATCTTGGTTAAGAACATTGGACTGCATTAAAATGGTTATTAAGGTATTTGAAAGGTTCTTCACATTTAGGATTGTGTTTTCTACGTGCAATGGTGGTGTAGTACTTAAATTTTTTGTTGATTCTGACTTTGCTGGTAATATTGATAATAGAAAATCTACTACTGCCTATGTGTTTACTTTGTGTGAAACATGTATAAGTTGGAAATCTCAATTACGATCTATTGTTACTTTGTCTACCACTGAGGCAGAATATGTGGTTGTAACTGAGGCCATAAAGGAAGCTTTGTGGCTAAAATGTTTACTGTCTAAAATTAATGAATTGTCTAATCCTATTACATTATATTCTGACAGTCAAAGTGCTATATATTTATGCAAAAACCAATTTTATTTTAGTTAGTGTATATTTGTTTATTTTAATTTTAGAAATTGTCTTTTAAGCCCCCAAGTTCTTAAATTGATTTATTTAAGTTTCAAAGTTTTAAGTATTTTAATTTTAGTCCCTAAATTCTCATTTTCAGTTTTAATAAATGTTCTATTAAGTCCCTAACTTTCAAAAGTAATTATTTCAGCTTTTAAGTTTTATTTTCAGTTTTAATAGATTTACAATTTAGTCCCTAAACTTCTAAAAGTTATTATTTAAGCTTTTAGCTTTTATTTTCAGCTTTAGTATATTTACAGTTTAGTCCCTAAACTTTTAAAAGTTATTATTTCAGCTTTTAATTTTTATTTTCAGCTTTATTATATTTACATTTTAGTCCCTAACTTTCAAAAAATTACTATTTCAACCCTTAAACTTTTATTTTCAGATTTACTAAATTTCCAATTTAGCCCCTAAACTTTATTTTATCATTTTAAACCATTTATTACAATTTCAATAATTTTCAATTAAGCCCTTAAATTTTATTTTAACACTTTAAAACTTTAAAGTTTCAAAATACTAATTCAAACTTATTTTCTATTTTTGGCTAGACGAAACGTACGGACATTTGAGAGCTTGAGAACACTTTCCGCTTCATTTTTGCACTAACTCAAGAATTATTGAGGTAGACTCGCCACCATTAATTAGTTTAAATTATAATTGCATGTTTTATGTGAAATTACGTGATTTATATGCTTTAATGCATGAGTTGAGAATATGTCATATTGTTATGATGTTGTTATACTTGTCATAACTTATATGCTTTAATGCATGAGAAATACGAGAATCTCTTATGAGATAAGATGAGAATGTTATGCATAACTTATGTGCTTTATACGCACGAGAAAGAAAGACTACCCACACCTTATGATTTTAAAGAGCCTGTGATTTTCAAGAAAATGAGTCAAAGAAGATGATGATATCACGTTGTATATTGCATAAGTGTGTATTCAATTATTCTGTAAATTAATTATCGACGATGAGTCTACTGAGTATTTCTCTGTTATTTTAACAAATCTTTGCAGACTTCAGAGGCGATCGTGATTGATGGGCAGTGGTGGCACACAATTTGATTATCGAAATTATTAAATTTTGAAATCTATGTATTTGAACATTGTTAACGTGTTGTCATTTCCGCTATTCCAAAACATGATATTTAAATTTTAAAACAATTATCCTATGAGTTTTCTTGCCGACGAAGTTTTCAATTACAAATGTGATTCAAAAATTATGTTATTTCCGCAAATTTCGATTATTAAATTAGGGCAAAAGACGATAACGTGGCAATCCGGGTTAACGGAACTCGGGGCGCTACACTACTTCTCCTGTGTCAATTGGGATTGAATACCTCCCTTCATTGAGTGAACATTTGTGAAATTATTATAAACTTTTTCAGTGTAGACACCTCTATATTAGGTCCTAATCCTTGGCATATTATAGGGCAAGGCTAGAGATTAATGGACCAACTTTTCATCCCTTCTAAACAAAATCTACTATGATGAAACAAGAAATACAGATACAGTCCATAAAAATTACTGAATTTTGATGAATAATAAATTACCTTGAATTGTAGGTTTACGAATGAGATGCACAAGAGGAAGCGATAGACGAATGGCTGCCGATAGCTTCTTCTAGGGATGCAAAATGGTGGTACTCAGCTTTCCACAATGTTACAGCAATAGTTGGAGCTGGAGTTCTTGGTCTTCCTTATGCCATGGCACAACTGGGATGGTATGTTTCATTTTGGACAACATTAATTGTTTAGTTTTACTATAACTTTTGCTGAAAGAAGTGTTTAAATTTTGTCAACAACGCTTCTATAATATGTAATAGGCAATACATATATATAAAAGTTCAAATTCTTAAAGTGTGGGAACAAGTTTTATTTACTCACATCTTTAACAGGTTCCACTTTCTGGTTAGATTCATTTTTTTCTTGAATTTCTTAAATGGTGTTCGTGCAGTGAGATTCTAAAATGAAGCTGTGAATTAATCCTTTTCTGTGCTAGAGAACGTGAGAAAATCTTGTATTCTTTATCTAAAAATCTAATGGGTGTATGCATCTCTCACATTGAGTGAATCAGTACTAAGAATGTGTGTTTCATTACTCGTTTTTGAATTATGATTGCCCCTGAAAGTAGAGAATACAGTTATGCCTACAACACACCAAGTAATTACTTGATACAGAATTATTTGCTTATATTATCATTCTGTATTCTTTATCTTAATACATACAGCGGGAGTGGACATGGCTCTCATACCTATGTATTACTATAATCTGTGTTGCTTTTCTTATTTTCTGGTTATTATTGTTCTCGAAAGTAGGGATTATGGTTTAATCCATAAAATGTTAACTGTCTTCTCAACTCTGAATGATTTTTTCATATTTTCAGGGGCCCTGGAGTGTGTGTACTCATAATATCTTGGATTATCAGTTTATACACTCTATGACAAATGGTTGAAATGCATGAAATAGTTCCTGGGAAACGTTTCGATAGATACCATGAACTTGGACAACATGCATTCGGTGAAAAACTTGGTCTTTATATTGTACTACCTCTACACCTAATTGTTGAAGCTGGTGTAGACATAGTTTACATGGTTAAAGGAGGGAGATGTTTGAAGAGGTTTTTTGAATTAGTATGCAAAGATTGCAAGACGATTAAGCTAACCTATTTTATCATGATCTTCGCCTTTTTTCAATTCGTGTTGTCTCATCTTCCGAACTCCAATGATTGATGTAAGATTACTATTACAATCTTTAACCTCGTCATACATCGAAAGAAAAACTTTAAACTTACGCACGTCAAGCAAAAAGTGTGAAAGCGAGTGGAAAATTGATATGTTGGATTAATTTCTCAATAGTTGGTCAGAGCAGCTAAAGATGATTCAGAAAACACCTTTCTCCCTTGCTTTATTTTATGTTATTCAGTCACGTTTGATGATTATTTATTGTGAATTTGTTCGACATATAAGTTTATTATGATCATCTGATTTAAGCTATGGAATCCTAATACATTGATGATTTGACATGAAGTTACTTAACCATTGCTTGGGGGGCATCACTCAAAGAGGGTGTACAACCGCAGCAGAAACTTTTTAAACTTCTTCAATTCCTTGGGTAGTGTTGCTTTTGCTTATGCCGGTCATAATATGATCTTGGAGATTCAATCTACAATGCCTTCTACACCAGAGAAGCCATCTAAGGGACCTATGTGGAAGGGGGTGATTGCTGCTTATGTAGCCATTGCAATCCGCTACTTCCCTGCGGCTCTTATTGGGTATTGGATTTTTGGGAATAAGGTCGACGAGAACATTTTTTTCTCCTTAAAAAAGCCTGTGTGGTTAATTTCCATGGCTAACCTGTTTGTTGTCATTCACCTTAGTGGGGGCTACTAGGTAGGCAGCTGACTATGTTTCCTTCAATTATTTATTCCTCTAAAAAATATGACAACATTTTTTTTATTTCTATTGTCTCAGATTTATGCAATGCCAGTTTTTGATATGATTGAGTATGTACTTGTAAAAATACTAAAACTCAAGCCTAGTTGGATGTTGCGAATTGTTTCGAGGAATATTTACGTTGGTATGTACAAATTTGTTCTCTACGAATCCTGTATTATACTGATCTGTGGTCTATATTATATCATCGCGTTCTTCACAAGTTTATGCACTCCTAATTGACTGCAGCATTTACTATGTTTGTTGGAATTACCTTCCCTTTCTTCGATGGGCTTCTCGGGTTTTTTGGTGGATTTGCTTTTGCATCAACTACATACTTTGTAAGTAAATATATTCCACTGGAAGCATTGCACAAGATAACGAACAAGATCTTAAGGAGCTTTATTCTTTAATCTTGTACTACGATGTCTTCTAGTCTGCCTAAGCAGATTAATAAAGAGAGACATAAGACAAATTTTGTCGGTTGTTTTATCTAGTTAAATAAACTCCAACGTATCAAATATGTCACAAGTGCCATATCATTCTTATTTGTATTTTATAGCTGAATGAACATCTGTTTTTACACATTCTTGCAGCTTCCTTGTGTCATTTGGCTAGCTATCTACAAACCAAGGAAATTCAGCCTATCCTGGTTTACTAACTGGGTAAGTGTGAAATCTGCTATCACAATCTTCGAGTTTTAATTTGCAAAACAAGAAACCTGACTGATTCAACTTCTCAATATGGATTTCAGATTTGCGTTGTTCTTGGAGTTATTTTGATGATTGTAGCCCCTATTGGAGGATTAAGGCAGATTATTGTCCATGCAAAGAAATACGAATTTTACTCATAAGTTCTCGAAAACAGGAATAACTTAAGTGGAAGGAATTCTGGCCGTGTAATTTTGAGGGGCTTTTGTTGAAATAATAGAGAAATGTGACACTTTTGTTGTCTTTAAACAATTGTATTTTGGTTGTCATTTGGTTACATATTTTGGTCAAAGCTTACACTATGATATGATGTAAAGTTAAGCTAGTTGTGAGCTACTACAAGTTGTGTATTGTCTAGTATGACATTGTTGTAGTAGGTACAAAAGGGTGATTAGATGTGTCTCCTTGTATTATGCTTTGGATATATATAAATAGAGTCTTGTAAAAAATTATGTTTTAGTAATGAAAAATGTCGGATTTCTTCTCCTCTTGTTAGTTCATTATCCAACAGTGGTATCAGAGCTGAAAAATCGATCTTTGAAAGGATTAAAAAGGGTAGAAATCACTGAAAAAACAGAGGAAAAAGAGAGGAAAAATCGGTGATGTGCTGCATATACGGTGAGGGCAGTGCATATACGGTAAGGAGAGTGCAAATCCGGTATTTTCAAATACGGTGAGTAGTGTCAAACCTGGTAAGTCTCTTGCGAATCCGGAAAATTCATCCTCTCTGTTTTCTTTTTCTTCTGAGCGATTCTTGAGAGAAAACAAGTAAGAAACATTCACCAACCAAACGAGTGTGAGTGATGGCTTCAACTGGTTTTTCAGCACCCCTTCCTTCAGCCTTCAATGGAGAAAATTACGATATTTGGGCTGCCAAAATGAAGGCTTATTTGAAAGCCTATGATCTGTGGGAAATCATAGAAACTGGAGAAGAACCACCACCACTTAGAGCAAATCCTACTATAGCTCAAATAAAGCAGCATAGTGAGGAGGTTGCAAAAAAGTTTAAGGCTTTATCCTGCATTCAATCTGCCGTTTCTGATTCAATCTTCACCAGGATCATTACCTGTGAAACAGCAAAAGAGGCTTGGGATAGATTGCTTGAAGAATTTAGGGGAAATGCAAGGATGAGGCAAATGCAAGTCCTCAATCTCAGGAGGGAGTATGAGTCATTAAAAATGAAGGAGACTGAATCTGTCAAAGATTACTCTGACAGATTGATGAAGGTGGTGAACAAAATAAGGTTGCTAGGGGATGAGTTATCTGATAAGTGTGTGGTTGAAAAAGTGCTTATCAGTTTACCCAAAAAATTTGAGGCAAAAATCTCTTCACTTGAAGATTCTAGAGACTTGTCTGTCATTACCTTATCTGAGCTCATAAATGAATTGCAAGCAACAGAGCAAAGGAGGTTATTTAGACAAGAAGAACAAGTAGAAGGAGATTTATTTGCCAAGGGAAAGTATAAAGCTCAACTAAGTGTTGGTGTGAAGAAGCAACAATGTGAAAAGAGAAAGGGAGAAAGCAGCAAGACTTCAGGAAAAAATGAAGGCTACCCTCCCTGTCCTCATTGCAAGAAAACAGGGCATTCTCCTAAATGGTGTTGGTACAAGCCAGGAGTCCAATGTAGAGCATGTAAACAATTTGGACATGTTCAAAAAGTGTGCAAGAATCAGAAAGAGAAGCATGAAACTCAACAGGCTCAGATGGCAGAAAATCATCAGCAGGAGGAGCACTTGTTCACAGCAGTAAATGAAGGAGCCTGCAGCAGTGTGGAGATGTGGCTACTGGACAGTGGATGTACTCACCATATGACCTCTAATTCCAGCATATTTGTAAAGCTTGATGATAGCTACAGATCAAGGGTTAAAGTTGGGAATGGAGAGTTTGTAGAAGTGAAAGGAGTTGGTGAAATATCAGTGCAAACCGTGACAGGTACCAAGTATATTTCTGATGTGTTATATGTACCTGATATTGATCAAAATTTGATAAGTGTTGGTCAACTGATTGAAAAAGATTATACTTTGGTATTTAAAGACAAAAGTTGCACTATATTTGATTCAAAAAATCAAGAAGTGATGACTATTGGCATGAGGAATAGAAGTTTCCCTTTAGAATGGAAAACTGTAGGTGATCAGGCACTTACAAGTACTGTCATTGAGTCTTTACTATGGCATAAAAGATTTGAGCATGCTAATTATACATCACTTAGACAATTACATGATTTAAAGCTTGTTGAAAACTTGACTGAAATCAGCAAAGATGATGGTTGTGTATGTGAAATCTGTCAACTAGGAAAGCAAACTAGGCTGCCATTCCCTGTAAATCAGTCTAGAAGGACTTTAGAAAAATTGCAGCTTATCCATTCTGATGTGTGTGGTCCAATGAGAACTCCTACCTTGAGTGGCAGCAAGTATTTTGTTCTGTTTATTGATGATTTAACCAGAATGTGCTGGGTATACTTTCTGAGGCAGAAGTCTGAGCTTGCTGCTGTTTTCCAAAGGTTTAAGAACCTAGTTGAAAATGAGAGCAACTGTAAAATAAAGGCCATTAGATCAGATAATGGAACTGAATGTTGCTGTAGTCAGTTTGACAAATTCTGTGCTGACATGGGAATACAACATCAGTTAACTATTCCATATTCTCCCCAGCAGAATGGTGTTTGTGAAAGGAAGAACAGGACAGTTATGGAGATGGCTAGGTGTCTGATGTTGGAGAAGAAGGTGCCTAAGGAATTTTGGGCTGAGGCTGTAAATACTTCAGTCTATTTACTCAATAGGTTACCTAATAAATCATTGGTTAAAAAGACATCATATGAGGCCTGGTATGGATTGAAACCAGATGTCTCCCATCTGAAGGTTTTTGGGAGCATTTGCTATACTCATATACCAGATATGAAGAGGGATAAGTTGAGCCAAAAAGCTGAGGTTGGAGTACTAATTGGGTACTGCAGTAATACCAAAGGCTATAGGGTGTTCAATCCTCATAGCAAGAAGATAATCTCCAGCAGAGATATCAAGGTTGATGAAAAAGTCTCATGGAATTGGGAATCAAAATCTGAGAACAGAACTGAGACTCCAAGACTGATTCCTCAAAATGAAGATGCTGGTAATGATGAAGAGGATGAAATGGAAGGCGAAGCTGAACCTGAAAGTGACTCAGATTCAGAAAATGAAGCATTGAGGACTAGACCACTAGCTGATGTATATGGCAGGTGCAATTCAGCTTAACTTGAGCCCTCAAACTTTGCAGAAGCTGAGAAATCTAAAGACTGGATGTCTGCAATGAAGGAGGAGCTAAACATGATTGAGAAGAATGAAACCTGGGTGCTAGTTGATAGGCCAAAAAGTAAGAATGTGATTGGAGTCAAGTGGGTGTACAAGACCAAATTGAATCCGGATGGTTCAATTAACAAGCTGAAGGCCAGGCTGGTTGTGAAAGAATATGCTCAACAACTTGGGATTGATTTCACAGACACTTTTGCACCAGTAGCAAGATATGAAACTATCAGATTATTATTTGCTATAGCTGCTCAAGGTAATTGGAAAATTCATCAGCTGGATGTTAAGTCAGCTTTCCTAAATGGCTACTTAACCGAAGAAATCTTCGTTGATCAACCTGAAGGTTTTCTAGTGACAGGAGCAGAGGACAAAGTCTATTTGTTGAAAAAGGCTTTGTATGGTTTGAAGCAAGCTCCAAGGGCATGGTATAGCAGAATTGATGAACACTTGTGTAGCCTCGATTTCAATAAAAGTGTAAATGAGCAAACACTTTACATCAAGCATTTGAAGAAAGAAGTGATTGTCATTTCTCTGTATGTTGATGACCTGTTAATAACCGGTAGCAGTCAAGAGCTAATTGAGCAAGTGAAAGAGGATATGAAGCAAGCATTTGAGATGATTGATCTTGGAGAAATGCATTATTTCCTCAGCATGGAAATAAGTCAGTCACAAGAAGGGATCTTTATCTGTCAAAAGAGATATGTCAAGGAGATGCTAAAGAAATTTAGCATGGAGAATTGCAAACCAGTAAGCACTCCTTTGATGCAAAATCTGAAACTAATTAAGGATGATGGAGGCAGGAAAACTAATGAAAAGACATATAGAAGCTTGTTAGGAAGTCTCTTGTATTTGACCATTACAAGACCTGATATTACCTTTGCTGCAAATCTGCTCTCCAGATTCAGACAAGAACCAACTGAAATGCATTTCCAAGCAGCAAAGAGAGTTCTTAGATATATCAAAGGAAATGCTGAAATGGGAATCTGGTTCAAAAAATCAGAAAACCTGGATTTAACTGGATATACGGACAGTGATTGGGCAGGTTCGATAGATGATATGAAGAGCACCTCAGGATATATTTTCTACTTGGGTTCGAGTATTATCTGCTGGAACTCAATGAAGCAAAAAATAGTTGCTCAATCAACTGCTGAGGCAGAGTATATTGCAGCCTCTGAAGTAACAAATCAAGCTATCTGGTTAAGGAAAGTCATGGAGGATCTTAACTACAGACAAACTGAAGCAACCGTGATTTATTGTGACAATCAGTCAGCTGTGGCTATGGTTAAGAATCCAGTGTTTCATGGTAGAACAAAACACATCAAAATCAAGTATCATGCAATTAGAGAAGCTCAAGAACATCTTGAAGTGAAGTTGATGCATTGCTGTTCTGCTGATTAGTATGCCGACATTTTGACTAAGGCACTACCAAAGGAAAGGTTTGAAACACTAAGAAAATGTCTTTGTGTTTCCAACAAAAGTGTCAAGGAGGAGTGTTGAAATAATAGAGTAATGTGACACTTTTGTTGTCTTTAAACAATTGTATTTTGGTTGTCATTTGGTTACATATTTTGGTCAAAGCTTACACTATGATATGATGTAAAGTTAAGCTAGTTGTGAGCTACTACAAGTTGTGTATTGTCTAGTATGACATTGTTGTAGTAGGTACAAAAGGGTGATTAGATGTGTCTCCTTGTATTATGCTTTGGATATATATAAATAGAGCCTTGTAAAAAATTATGTTTTAGTAATGAAAAATGTCGGATTTCTTCTCCTCTTGTTAGTTCAATATCCAACAGCTTTCCACTGCTTCCGGACTTTTATTTCTGCATTTAATCTATGTGCATAAACTTGTTTTTGGAACTTTCTTGTATGTAATCCCATGTTTGGTAATGAAGGTTTGATAACACTGAACATTATAAGGGAGAAGAGAAGCTAAAATCTTATTATTATATTGTTTTCTAGAATTGCATGCCACATATATACCAAGTGTGTATAGTTAGATTGAATGCCTATATTAATGCAGCCATGTATATATATTGTGTATTGAGATACGCGAAATAGCTGTGCTAATTAAATATCTTGTTCAATTTGAGAACAAAAAGATCATTATATATTCGTATATCATGAGGCTACCCTTCTGTTTCAACAACTCGTATGCATCACACTTGTCTTTAGCTTGTTGAAATTATATTTGAAAGTACATTAACACAGTACCTGAGTTCTGAGCTCTAATGAGACTTGTTATCTAGAAAATTGTTGTATAATACTGATGGTAACAAATATTGTCCTAATGAAAGTATCTTAGTTTAGTGCATAAAATTAATTGAATTCATGATTTCTTTTCATTGAGACTTCTCTTCTAGAGCTCAGTAAAGTATGAGAGGAAATAATGTCCTGACTATCAAATCATTTAAGTTCCTTATTTAAATTTATAGAGGCAGAAAATTACAGACGCAACAGAAAGAAATAGACTAACATCTCAACAGGAATGACTAATACATCAGACAAGAGTAATAGGTTGTACATTAAAAAATATAAGATCAAGCAAAGTCTTATAACCATCGCATTCTTCTTCCTCTATCGACCTTTAATATTTCTTTTAATCCTTCAATAACCAGAAAACACAACATATACATTAAACAATATACTATACAAGTAAAATGTATTTTTATTATATTTTATAGAAAACTTGAGTATCTAGGATAACAGGGAGGTAATGCTTAATAGCCGAACTACCTAGTGCCTTTCAGTGTCACATACAAGGACAGGGGAACCTCACTGCAAACAATGGTCTCTGCAAGATTACTTCCTTCAATTCTCTGAAAGTTGCAAATTTCTACCCAACTACAACAGTGAAAACCTCAACAAAGACACAACTGAATACAAAGGCATTTGTTATTGACAGTAGAAAGCAGCAAACTACAGAGTTTGGAACTACAAGCAAACTGCAGAAATCCCTAGCTAACTTTTCACACAGTTACTATTATCCCCTACAACCATAGACATAGAAAAACTCATAATAAACCTTAATAATTATAATATTTACAAAGTGTTAGAAAAATGTTTTCAACTCGATGAAATTGAATGTTTTGATCAGTGGCTTTGGGTCAAGACATATGCTATAACCTTCCCATTCTGCATCAGAAAACAACCAAGGTCTTGATGTGAAGCATAACTATATATCACAGATTCTTCACCTAGAGAAGGGAGAGTAAAAACTGTAGTTGAAACTAGTCGATTCTTCAATTCTAGAAAACTCTTTTCACAATCTTCATTCCAAATAAATTTAGCATTCTTCCTGGTCAAACTGGTCAAAGGAAGAGCAATTTTAGAAAATCCCTCTACAAAACGGCGATAATACCCTGCTAAGCCCAGGAAACTTCGCATTTCTATCACATTATTAGGCCTTTTCCCATTTCACCACTGCTTCAGTTTTCTGTGGTTCAACATATATTCCCTCTGCTAATATAACATGTCCCAAAAATACCACTTTATCGAGCCAAAATTCACATTGATTGAATTTAGCATATAACTGTTTGTCTCACAAAGTCTGTGAAATGATTCTGAGATGCTCTATATGTTCATCATGATCTCGAGAATACGCTAACATATCATTAATGAATACAATCACAAATCCATCTAAGTATAGACGAAATACCCTGTTCATTGATCTTTAAACGTTGCTAGAGCATTTGGTCAATCCAAACGGCATCACAAGAAACTCATAATGGCCATACCTTGTTCTAAAAGTAGTTTTCTATACATCACTATCCCTAATCTTAAGTTGATGATAACCAGAACGCAAATCAATCTTTGAAAATACTGTAGTACAGCGAAGCTGATCAAACAAATCATCAATACGTGGTAATCGATATTTATTTCGAATTGTCACTTTATTCAACTATCTATAATCTATACATAATCGCATGGTGCCATCTTTCTACTTCATAAATAAAACTAGTGCTCCCCACGAAGATGCACTTGGTCTAATAAAACCTTTGTCTACCAAATCTTGTAATTAAACTTTCAACTCTTTCAATTCTGTTGGAGCCATCCTATATGGTGCTCGTGAAAGAGGTAAAGTCCTTGGAATTAGATCAATAGTAAACTCCATATCCCTATTTGGTGGTAAACCTAGTAATTTTTCTGGAAATATATCAGGAAAGTCTTTGACCACTGGGAAGTCTTCAAGTTTTATTTTGCTAGCATCTGTGTCAATTACATGAGCAAAATACGCGTCACAACCCTTATTAAGTAATCTTTTAGCATCAATAGCAGATATCACACACGATGGTAAAATTCTGCCATGTCCAGTGAATATAACTTCAGGCTGTCTTGGTTGTTTAAACATGACCTCTTTTCGAAAACAATCATCCGACGCTTGATTTGCAGCTAAAAAGTCCATACCCAAAATAACATCAAAATCATGGATGCTAAGAGGTATTAAGTTTGCCTTCATCTTACACTCATTAACTTTTATCCTACAGTCTTGGTATATACTATCTGCTAACAGTGATTCACCTACTGACGTACTCATTACCAAACAACTGCCTAAATGTTCTGGCTTTTGATTCACATGTATAGCAAGTGCAAATGAAATAAAAGAATGTGTAGCTCCAGGATCAATTAAAATACATTCAGTTTTATCAAAAATAGATAACATACCCATAATAACATCCGGTGACTCTTCTGCTACGTCATAGCAAAAACATTTCCATGCTTCTTCGATCTTCCGACTTGACCTTTAGATTGAGTACTGCTAGCACTTGTAATATTAGACTGGACCCCACCGCTTGCACTTGCTCTATTTGCTAAAGCATCTCCTTGGCCTTGCCTTGGTCTAGGGATGTCAACGAGTCGAGCCGAGCCCAAAAAAAAAATCTCGGGCTCGGCTCGAGCTTTTTTGGCCCGAGCCGAGCCCGGTAAAAAAAAAATAAGGCTCGGCCCGAGCTTTTGGTCCGAGCCTTAGCGGGCCGAGCCGAACCCGGGCCGGCTCGGTTTTTTTATTTTTTTTAATGTCAAATCTATATTTTTTACTTAAAAAATTTAAAATTTGTACGGTTTATACATATTATAAATTAAAAAAAAAAGTTCGGGCTCAACTCGAGCTTTTTTTGCCCCGAGCCGAGCCGAGTAAAGCCTTGCCAAAAAATGAGGCTCGGCTCGAGCTTTGGCTCGTTGTAACCGAGCCCGAGATGGGTCAGGCTCGAGCTTTTTCCGAGTCAAGCCCGAGCTTTTTTACCATCCCTACCTTGGTCTCATACTTCCAACACTCATTTGGGAAAATACTCTCTGTGACATGCCACCCTCCTATAATAACATTGGACAATTTCTTTTAAGGTGTCCACATTGGTCGCAGTTATAACAAACATCAACCCCCTTGAATTTTAAACACTCGCCAAGGTGAGGCCTTCCACCTAACTGGCAATAAGGAAATCTAGAACTGCTAAAACTCTCACCTTGTCTAGAAGTAAATATTCTTTGAGAAGAACCCCGAGTATGGGGACAATTAGTCATTGGTTGTTGTACAACACTGTGACTAAATCAAGAACTTTGATTTCCCCGTGATTTGGACTTGAAATGACTTGATCTGGACATACCAGGGCGAAATCCTCTGTTGTCTCTCTGTGGTGGTCTATAACTAGAAGTACCCACCAATGTCTGATTACCACTTACTCTGAACTGTGTATGCTCTCTAGCAATTGGTGTTTCAGAAATGCCCTTCTCTACTCTTAAAGCTGAATCAACCAATTTGCCAAATTCTTTCCAACCTGTAACTGTCACTACTGATCGGTTTCTTCTCTTAATCCATTTTTAAACTGTTTGCATCTATCAATTTCATTGCTAACCAGAACTTGAGCGTACTTCGAAAATTTAATGAATTTCACATGATATTCTGCAATAGTCATTTGTCATTGTACTAACTTCAAAAATTCCTCCTGCTTTGCATCTTTATACGAACGAGGGTAATAGGCATCATAAAAGATATGCCTGAAACCCGTCTAGGTAAAATAGAAGGGTCTCAATATGTGCTCTAGATTGATTGCCACCAATCATATGCCCCTTTTTCTAACAAGAAAGCAGCGAGGCGTAATTTTTCGATCATCTAGGCATCCCATGACATCAAATACTCTCTCTATCTTGATCATCCATACTTGAGCAACTGAAGGATCAGTTGTGCCAATGAAAACTTTAGCTCCCAATTTTGTAGCCCTCTTAATACTGAAATCCTTGTTCATATTGCGTATAGCTGACACTATAGCAGTAGCAATTCTTTCAACAGCCAAATGATCATTCCCAGTTACATTCCTTGTCCCAAATGTTCTGAGGGCATATGAACAGACTCATCCACTCGTTCATAATGGCTAAGGTCGTTTCTATCAGGAGCAATGTGAGTCTGGGGAAACATATCTTCGAGCCTTCGAGTTTTACCACCATGAGGCATGACTCCTCTTTTTCTCCACTAGGAATTTCATTTAGTTTTTTACCATCCACTAAATGTCATAATTGTTTTAATCATTTAAAACCCATTATGATAATTATTAAAGAAAAAAATAGCCATTTCAATTACAAAACTTACGTGCACGTTACCTCATAATCCCATTTATGTACATAACTATATGCCACTTACATTTGTTTTTATTCCCGTTTTGATTACTGCAAATTACCATCTTCATTTTGTGTTTGATAAGCAACAACATTTTACAACTCCTAAAGCCACGTTTTTTCTTTCCAACTATTATACTTATACATAAAATTATTTCGCCATTTTCCCCGGACCTAAGGCACCTTGAATTTGAAAAATTTCTGGAGAGGCTAAGAGTACAAGGCATCTTATTTCAAATTGGATGCAAAAAGGGTATTTGAACTCCAAGTATTTAAGGTAGGGTGTTTGTGACACTCTTGTAAATGAAGTAAGAATTGTTAGTTTTTGATTTGCATTAAACATGTTATTGTGTTACTTATATGGCAGCACTATTTGGTGATTCAAATAAGAGATCAAGGAATGATTTTTGTTACTTGAAAGGGGTTATCAAAACATGAGAGTAAGTGGACTAACGATCACCGATTCGCTTTGCAAATGATGGTGACCCAAATAACCAAAGTTTGCATTTTTAAAAAAACTTATATTTTTATCATTTACTTAAGTATTTCCTACAGATTATTACTTGTGGTACTCATCCCTACAAAATTTAGAAGTTAATTCAAGGCATGGCGGTGGTTTGGCATAGTAGCAAGTACTCGACAATTTGAAATGCTCTTTAACTTTCTAGTAAAATTTTCAATTACGTAAATCTCTTAAGAACACTTAGATGACATTTTTTTTAAATGTTTAATTTTCTATTTTGTCTAGTTTTTATATACATTGCATATCAACTATAACTTAGAAATGTTGGATTGATTATGCATAAAGTTTAATTACTGCTGAATGAATTTTCAGATTCTGTCCTCTTACTTAAAAATGTTATAACTTGGGCTACGGTGCATGTTTTAGAGTTAAATTAGTGGGGTTTGAAAGGTTTATTAGTCTTATAATAGTGATCTTTTGAATTATCTTAATTACATAGAGAAAAGGTTGTGTCCGTTTTAAGTAAACTGCATCGGGTCCGTTTTGAAAATACTGTTCAGCATAGTTAAAAGTTATTTCCGTACTTCAAACATCATCGTCGAGACCCCAAATTCTTATATATTCTACATGTATTAATGTTATACGCTGTGTTAGAATATCATAAATTTTAGTCGACGTTTACTTGGTCAACTTATTTTTCTCTCCGCCGCTGCACAATCGATACATGTTTTCCAAAATCAAATTACACCATAATTGTCTAAGTATATATGGACAAATATCTACCAATATTTTTATATTTCAAAATTCAAATTTTTTATTAGTTACAATTTATTTTGGTTAACATTAAAGAGCCTCAACTAAAAAGATTCTTCTTGTAACGCTTCGAATTTCAAGAATATGGGGGCGTTACAACATCTCTCTCATATGCGTTCTCTTTCCTTTGTATTTCAGCTTGTCTTTGTTAGCGTACAATGTAGCCAACTTATTTGTTCCATTGTATCCTAGAGGAAACAAAATTTGACAACTCAGCCGCGTGCTTTGGAACTTTTACATTCAAAAATATTTGCTGCTGTTCAAGAGGTTTCTTCTACTACAAGTCGGGTTGGATTGCAACATTCAAGAGTTTAGCACCGGCATTAAGAAACCCGAAACACTAAGAATAAAAGAAACTAAGTATTCTTAGTAAAGGTTGATACTGGTCTTCAACTGATTGATGCAGTTTCAGTTAGCCGTGACAGCAATTTCTCAAATTTAATAAAGCAAATTTTATACCAAAATATATATGCTACTTCATGAAAAGGCTGCACTGATACTGATTTTGTTATGTTCATATTGATGTCATTAATTGATATGCTGCATATTTGCTACATATATGGCCTTCTTTTGATGATGTTAGCACCTATAGGAGGCCTAAGTGATCTCATAATTAATGCAAAACCTTCTATTCTTAAACATCTTTCTATTCCAGTTGGATACCAACTTCTGTTACGCATTCAGAGAAATTAAAACGAGGACAGTAAAAGAAGATGACATAGTAATGTTTCAAACAGTTTTCTGATATAAGAATTCAAAATCATCTGACAAGAGGATCGTAATGGCCTCCTTTAGTTTTATCAGCTGCATCGACTTAGTATTTTCGGACCAGTGCAAGTGTTATTGTGACTTGCTTATGTGACGTGAAGCTTTTGTTATGTTAGTTCCAACAAGATGTATTCTTTAATGCAGAAAAAAAAAAATTCCATTTCATGTCAACATTTCTATTAATCCAACAGGCAGAGTGCTCAAACCACGGTGGATAAGAACACCACCTAAGGGGTGAGAGCAAACAATTTCAACTTAATACATAAAAACTATCGTGTTGACATAAACTGGCTGTTGAGAAAAGTTGATGAAGAAGAAAAATAAAACCAACAACAAGAAATCGCCAAAATGTAAGGTTTGAACATGATTATAAATCGCTGTCCTCAAGCGATATTTGCAGCCAGCGGGGAAAGTGCTTGAAGGCTTTTATGGCAAATAATTTGTACGAGTGAACAAACTTTAATCCAAGTCTGATTCAAGCAAAAAAAACTGGAAAAAAGCTAACTAAGGTGCAAAATTATAAAAACTTCGTTAGAACTTAGATTTTTGGATGTAAGGGAATCAATTTGATGTTTGTGATATGTTTTTCAATCACACACACACACACAAAATCACCATGCACGAAAAGGTGCAAAAACCAACCCAAAATAGTGTGAAGACCTTCAAAACGACACCAGAATTCAAAACCTCAACAAGTAAATTTTTGTACCGAACGGCCGTCCAATACATAATCGGGCGCCCAACCAGTTCAACAAAATGACCATTTAATTACAATACAAGACTCGGTGGCCGCCAGGCCATTTTTTGGTCTTCATAGTTTTTTGTTTTCGATTGTTTTTCTTATGGTTAACCACTTCCATCACTTTAGAAATCACTCCTCATTGTTAATTTGAACAATATCCAACACTGACTTCTAACTTAAGTAGAGTAGGCAATCATGTTACTTAATACATCGATTGTGAGGCAGGAATGAGTTTCCATCTGATCTTCAATGCAATACCTTGATAGCTAAAACTCAATATTTTGTAGTGGACTATACCTACTCCAACAAAACAATGATTTTCACTGGAAATTGCAAACATAGAAAACTTACAGCGTAATATTAGCTAAGGATTCATCAATTAGATACATATATCCATGAAATTCGAATTCATTTAAGGATCCATATGTTGAAAATATAAACTTCATTTATTTAGTCAAGTTCATTCATGTCTCTTGGGATTATTCATGCATACATTAATACACTTTTTTTTTTTTTTTCTTCCCAGAATTCCCAGAGCCACCATAGCGTGCACGCTCCTCTTTGTATCCATTGTACCACAATTTTAGAATCCGTTTCCACATCTATATTCCTTATGCCAAGATCCCTGCACAAGCAGAGTCCATCGAGAAGTGCGCAGGTCTCAGCCTCCATGTTAGTATTGCTACCGTAATGATGAGAGAACCCAGTCAAACAGAACCCCTCGCTGTCACGTAAAAAACCCCCACCACCAGCCGGACCTGGGTTACCTTTTGAAGTGCCATCAACATTTAAATTTTAATTGTCCCCCCACCGATTTTTTCCAGCTGATTATTTTCACCTTAGCTTGTTTAACCTCATTAATGGGACAATTTAAGGAGTCTAATATTTTCCTGGACTTGGAGATCTGACCAGCAATCTGTGATATCATTGTTTTAGTCTGCCAAATGACTTTCTGCCAAAAAACGGGTGGTTCCTCCATATGAGCTTCACATCTACTCTTCCATAAATGCCATGTGATAATAGTAGGTGTAATGCCTCTTAGAACGCCCAGCTGTGAGGATTTAGACGCCTGTTTTCTCCATAAATTCATCATTCCTATCCAAGTGTTAACCATAGGTAGAGACATCTTGAAATGCACAGCAAAATAAGACCAGACCTTTGTAACTAACTCACCATTGCACAGAACATGGTTAATTCTTTCCACCGATGGGATGGTACAACAATTACATTTCGAAACCAATGGGATCCCAATATTTTGGACCACTTCATCAACCAGTAGGCATTTTAGCCGAGCTCTCCACGATACAAATGAGATCCTTCGAGGTACATAGTGCTGCCACAACCACCGTTTCCATGGACATGACACTCTGTTCCGAATTAATTCCCATACTGACTTCTTGGAGAAAATGCCACCTTTCCTTGGCTTCCATATAAATTGGTCACGGTCCTTCCATAATTTAATGTGCACCCATTCCATATCAGAAGCCTGAGATTCATCCAATAACTTTCGGAGCCGACTACCATTCTAATTTCCATTGGGCAGCAGCAAGTCCCTAATTTGTAGTTGCGGTTCCTTGACCTCAAAACCTAGGTCAGCCAGGCTATGGGCACCCATCCAGTTATCATACCAGAAATTTGAAGACCCATCTCGAACACGACAAAATGTGTTTTGTAACACCGTATGCACTGCTGATATTACCCCCTTCCAAAAAAGAGAATCTGTGGGAGAACTTTTTCAGCAAAGCTACAGGTTTGTTTTTCATGTATTTGGCTCGAAAGAATTCCGCCCAAAAGGAGTTACGAACCACCAGCTTCTAGGCAAACCTCATAAATAATGCTTGTTGGACTTCACCAAAATCCCAAATGCCCAGACCCCCATCTTTCTCTGGAAAATAGATTTTCCTCCACGACACCCATTTTCTTTTTTTAGTACCATCAGTAGCATTCCAGAGAAAGGATGAAAGAATACGGTTCAGTTTATATTAAATACCTTTGGGCAGATTCTGAACAAATAATGTATGGATTGGGATGCTACTAAGAACAAGTTTTATCAAAGTGATTTTGCCTCCAAAAGAGAGTAGGTGACCCTTCAAACCAGCAAGTTTCTTCTGAATTTTATCCATCATAGGTCCAAACATATCCTTAATTAATCTTCCTATATAGAGTGGGACCCCGAGATAAGTGTAAGGAAGGACTCCTTCTTTAAACCCCGAGGCAGCCAGTAATTTTCTTTTACGTGTAGCCTTGATGTGTTTGGAAAAAAACATAGCAGATTTCATGGGACTCACCTCTTGACTCGAGATCAGTTCATACTTTTTAACAATCTCTAGAAGATTGGTGATGGACTTTTTCCTACCATTGGCAAAAATAAGTAAGTCGTCGGTGTAAAATAAATGACTAACCGTAATTCCTTTAGAATGAAAAAGCTGAATATGGCCTGATTCAGCATTCTAGACAAAAGCTCTTGTGCCAGAATAAACAAGTATGGTGACAAAGGGTCTCCTTGGCATAAGCCCCTCGATAGCTTGAAGAATTCCCGAGTCTTGCCATTGAGCTTAATTGTATAGTAAGGAAATGAGACGCAATTAAAAACAAGATTCCTCCATTGGTCAAAAAATCCAAATCTACTCAAGCATTCCAGGTGAAATTTCCAATTAACTCTATCGTAAGCTTTAGCCATATAGAAATTGCCAATTAACTCTATCGTAAGCTTTAGCCATATCGATCTTCAATAAAGTGTTCCCCCTCTCACTTTTAGGCTATGTACTAACTCTTGAGCAATAGATATGTTATCGAAGATGCTTCTACCCTGGACAAAAGTAGATTGATCACGAGAAATTAGTTTGTCAAGAAATAGAGATAGTCTAGCTGCCATAATTTTGGGCAGGATCTTGTATACCACCGAATAGAGGCTAATAGGTCTGAACTTCGCGAAGCTATTTGGGGAATCCACCTTAGGAATCAACACAATGTTCGTTGCCCCCAAAGGCACAATTAAGATGGCATCTGCCAAAAAATCCTTTGGTCACAACAAGGAGATCATCCTGGACGAACTCCCAAGTAGAAATAAAGAAACTAGCACTAAAACCATCACTCCCAGGACTACTATCTTTGGGGATCGACCAAAGGGCGATTTTTACCTCCTCCAAAGTTGCTGGTTCGCATGATGTTCTGTTATCCTCGTTCGTAATTACTGACTGAAAGAGTTCAAGAAAATTAACATCCATGGATATAGGCGAGACAGAGAAAATTTTGAAAAAATTGTACAGCCCCCTTATGAATAGCATCATGTGAATTTCTAGAACCATGTGATCTATGATTTGGCTCCTATTTTTATTTTTAACCGATACATGGAAAAATTTGGTGTTGCCATCCCCTTTCCTAAGACATTTAATACGTGATTTTTGCCGTCATAAAGTCTCCTCTCTGTCTAGCCAAACAACATACTGATTTCGACATTGCAGCAGTTGATTTTCAGCATCCAATGAGAAATTTTCCATTAAAGAATTTTCTAATAGAATCAACTTGTTTTCACGGAATCCTATCTCCTTTTTCACCCTACCAAACACCTTACTGTTCCAGGTTTTTAATGCTGATTTTAGATTCCTCAATTTACGGCCAAGACACACCATTGGAGAGCCCTCTTCACTAATTTCCCAGATGCGTTTCACCAAAGGTAGTAAGCTTTTATGGGAACACCACATGTTGAGGAAACGGAAAGGTCTAGGGCTAGTCAAAGTCATGTAATCCCTTCATCGTAAGACCATCGGACAATGATCTGATAAAGTTCGATCCAGATAGGATAACGCTACTGCGGAGAAGTGATTTTTTGAAATTTTGATTAACCATAATCCGATCTAGTCGAGCCCATATACGTCGTGTGCCGTTTCGCCCATTACACCAAGACAATTTAGGTCTTTCAAAAGGGATGTCCATCAAGCCTAACTCTTGAATAAATTCATTCCCACAAGGCCATAGAAGGTATGGACAGAACACCCAGTTTCTCATCTCTAGTCCGAACTGTATTGAAATCCCCTCCTACTATCCAACCAGCATCTCCATAGTCTAGGTTTTCCAATTGATCCCATAATTTTCTTCTCCGATTCTGACAATAGTTGGCATAAAGAAAAGAAAAAACACCCGAATGTGACCTATCGAAACTCAACCAGATAACTGTTGGTCTGACATGCTACTCACTGATACAGGTAATACATTGTTCCAAAACATCCAAATTTTTCCTCCTACCTCGCCATTGGATATGCGTTTGAAAATTTTAAACGACGAGCCCAAGAAACAATTTTTTCATTAGAAACAAAAGGTTCCAAAATAACTAATAAAGAGGGATTATATTGTTTTTCAGCGCCATTAATCTACTTTTAGACGACACAATACCCCTCTCATTCCATACAATAACATGCATTATTAATAAGATATTTTGGACCTCGTGGTGATACCTAGCGCCACATTTTTCCGACCATTGCCCCTACTTTTAAATGGTACTGTCGTGATGTGATCTGTGTTGTAATTCAGATCCTCCAGCTCAGGTAGTTCATTTGCCTGCTCACCATCAGATGAAATGTGATCATCCATTGTTCTGTGTTCATTGTGCACTCCAGCTATCTTAGGCGAGGACTAGGGAAGAGGCTCTCCTCTTATTACAAGATCCAATTGACAATAGCCTGGTCTAGACAATGTTCATGAATAGCATCAGCGTTCCCTTTGACAATAGCCTGGTCTAGACAATGTTCATCAGACGTCATGTTAATTTTCAGTGATTCAGTGTTAAATTGGTTGCTTTCATATACGGTACAAATTCCAATTTCTGCATTGTCCATTATGGTCACTTCCTTTTCACTGTCTGCTGGAACGTCCCCTCCCAAATCTTCAAGTATGGTCGCAATTCTACCATCATTACATCCAAAAAGAGTACATGTCGAAGGAATCAAAATGTCTCGTTGCAATAGGCTCTTGCGTTTTTCAACCATATTGGTATCCAGGTTCACTGCTTCATTATCCATTGGCAATGCCGTTGACACACCGGCATTTTCCTTCTTACGCCATATCTTTTTAGGTCGAATATTTTCATGAATAATATTCCCTCCAGTCTCCTTTTTCTTCTTACAGGTCGTCTCCAAGTGACTCATGGATTTACAGATCTGACAGAACGCAGGGAATTTTTCATAGATGACTTCCTAATATCGGTTGGACGGGTGGAAAGGGACACCTAGCTAGAAGGAATCCACCATGGGTTTTGATACATCGACCTCAACACAGACACGAGCCCCATTAGTGCAAGATGCACAGGCCGTGAAGTTGTCCCTTTTCAAAAAATGGCCAAATGCACTAGAAATAATACGTAGAGTAGATTCATGATAAAAGTAGGGGGGGAGACCAATGAGGAATACCCATACAGGTACCAGAGAGGACTTCATCAAAATCTGGCGTCCAAATGGCCAGTCTATAGAGAATACCACCGAGATATGAGGATTCCCTAACATGCAATAGTAAAGTCGTCTTGTAATGTAAAACGGATGAAAACATTACTTGGACGTTGCATGTTACTTACTGAGTAGAATCCTTTGACACCCATCGCGCCTTTATGAAGGATTGAATCTGATCCAGCTATGGCCTTCTCCTCAGAAACTTTAGGACTACAGAGAACCGGAAAGGTGAAGTCGCCTGCTCCAGTTCAATTTTGGAGAAATGAAACCATAGTGCTCCTTCACTCTCCTTTGGTTGCCTCATCTCAATTTTCATCGCAGGAATAGGTTGGGGCCGAGCTTGAACAATGGATGCGTAGGTTGTAATCCCCATTGCCGCCTTACCAGGTGACTGTAGAGGAGGCGCCCCCGCCATCCTATGCCGCACGACGTCGCTAGGTGAAAAATTTAGAGGGTTTTTTAACGTTGTTTCGACAATGGGCCTTATACATCTAATAAAACATACGCATACATTAATACACTAGCTTATTCATGTACTTTGGAATTAATTTACATTAGTAACTAGCACATGTATTACATTAAATTCATAGTTTGTGAAGCCCATAAATGGCTAGAGATTTTACTCATTTTCCTTAATATATTTTTAAAAGTCTTAAGAAACAAAGTAAGTGTTCTCTTAAATATTCTTTTTCTCTTCTAAAATTGTTGTTCCATCTTCAAATTTCCAACAAAAGTGGTATAAGAGCTAGATTAAAAGAGCGTGAAAAAAGTGATGACAAACAACAATTCTCTTCTCATACCTTGACCCAATAATGATAATTATAGCACATGTTGTATTTATTTGAAGACATATCTTGAAGTCAATATTTGTGGGACTTGATAGAGAGAGGTTTGAACCTCAAAATGAAAAAGGCATGTCTCAAGCATAAAGAAACTTGCAAAAAGCAACTATGAGAAATAAACAAAAGGCTCTTAGGACGATTTATCAAGCTCTTGAAGGTACAATTTTCAGAAGGTACCATTTCAAAGCTAGCATGAGAGGTTCTTCAAAATACATACAAAGGTACAAGGGTGCAAAATAAAGTCAAAAAAGTTTGTCATCAATCTTTAAGATGAGAATATGAAGCCCTATCCATAGAGGAATCCAAATCGATGTCGTATTACTCTCCGTGAATATTGGTGGTTATTAATGAGATGAAAATGTATGACAAAGAAGTAAATGATCTTTAAGTGATCAAAAAAAATATTTAATATTTATAAAAAAAATTCAAATTTACTATGATGGTAATCAAAGAATCAAAAGACTTGAATGAAATGATTGGTGATGAAGTCGTTGGCACATTACAAGCTCATGACACTACACCAAAAACCATCATTTGCAACACACAAAAGGCAACATTTGGTAGTTAAATGTTGCGAAAGGGATCTATCGCAACATTCTAATACGTGAATGTTGTCATTGGTTAACAAAATTGAGCTTTGGCAACATTTTTTAAGTGAATGTTGCTAATATTACCTTTTTGCAACTTTTTTAATTGTTGCGAAATTTTTTATTTTTCGCAACGTTTAAAAAACGTTGCGAAAAACGTCTCACAGTTTTTTTAATATTTTTTTTATCTTTTCGCAACGTTTTCTAGAAAAAAAACGTTGCAAAATGTCTAGGTTTGTTTTAAATTGGTTCAGCCCTAACTTTTCTCCTCCTCCCGTCAACGCCTCTCCTCTCTTCTCCGCCCCACTCTCTGGGTCTCTGTGAAAACTGTGTAACACCCATAAGATCAAAAATTATTCATCTATGCCTTCTCATTCATCTTCTCGCAGTGCTCGACATCATTTCCAGGTCCGAAGAACTCTCAAGTCAAGTATCCGAATTGTTAAATCTGATTTCGGAGAACCCGATCGAAGCCGACCTCAGTGGGATTATTAGACAGATCATGGAGAAGAAAAAGCAGGTGAGGGAGAAGAAGGAATTGTTGGAATCTAGTGAAGGTAACGTTTTTTTGGTTTAGCTTCATTCACTCTTAATTCGTTTCCAGCTATACTCGAATTCATTTGATTTACCAACATGTGATTTGCATATCACTTCGATTAGAACTCAGATTATTGGTATTCCTAATTAGGGATGATCTGTGCTAAGTGTCTTTTACTTAATTTGTATTATTAACCAGCACTGTAGTTTTTTATTAGACTTAATTGTACTGTGGTTGACTTGTGCATTCAATAGGAAGCTGCTCTTAGCGCTTGATTGTGTTGGGGAGTCAAACTTAGCCTCTGTTCAGGTTTAAATGGAGGGAAAATGAGTGAAATTTAATGGGTTTTCTTGCTCGTTTTGGTAAATTAATTTGGATTGTTGATGATGGGATGGTAGATCAGAAATTGGATTAACAATTGAATATGAATTCTTGAGAATTTAATTTTAGTAGAGTCTGTTTAAAGTAATGGTTTTAAGGAAGTTGAAAAGTATACATCATCATTCACTCCCCTCTTCTGTCTTTGCTCATTGTTTATAAGTTGTATGAATACTATATTTTTTAATAGCTGTAGCTTCTTAGGACTAGGAGATGATAGAAACTCCAAGAATTTCTCTACAGTACACCAAGTTTGGAATGAGCAGGTGTAGTTCGTCTACATCCAAGAAGCTACAGCTATTAAATAATTATCCTTATCTTTTCTCCTAAAAATAATTATCATGTTATTGTTTTTGGTTGTTTTGATACAAACCATTTGTTGTAATGTAATGTAGGAGAAAAATGTGCTCCCAGCAGAGAAGAAAGATGACCAAAAAGCTGTTGATGCAGAATTGATAAAAGCTATTGAGTGTGTTCCAGAATTGATGTTCTATTTGGGAGCAAGATTCTCTCTTAACGAGGCCTCATCAGCTCGTCTTGTTTTGAGCTGCCCTTATGCATGGGAACAAGTTTAACAACAACTCACAAGTTCCCAACAATCGAGTGGTGAGGCTACTAAATCTGCCCTTAAGTTCGTTTCTTTACCTGTGTTTACTTTTACATCACATCCTCGAGACTACTAAATCTTACCAACAAATTGACTTTCAAGAAATGAAGCTTTAGTCTAAGAGGAATATTTGCAAATTTAAGTCCCAATAGCACAGGAACAGTCTCGAGATAAATGGGAAGGTCAGATTCATTACATAGGGATAGTTATTGCTTTATATGAAGTACAAAAATGAAAATGACAAGAATGTTATTAAGTTGTCAAATTGCAAACAATAAGATTGGTCAACTATAAACCAAAGCCTTGTCGAAAATATTGTTTATACGTAATTCATTGTTGGTTTTTGTTATAAAATAGCATATTTTTTTAAGGTTATGTTCACAACTTTTGACGTAGCACTTTGCTCCTCATTCAAAGGTTTGGCTTCAGTTTGCTTATATCTTTATGATTTATACATTTATGGCATGTTTGGCTGGATAATGTATACCAAAAATGCGCTTTTAACTTATGATTGGATTTTGTTTTGTATTATTTTATTTCCCTGCTACTTGATTTATGGATCCATTTACTTTTACATTTTTAAGTGTCATATTGTGATAATTTGGAAGGAAGAAAACCATTTTTTTCCTTTACATGAGGAAAATGGAAATATTTGTTATGAGATTATAGATTGGGATTTGGTCGATCACTAGAACTTGCGTAATTAATATGTTACCCAATTCTTGGATTACAGATACTTTTGAATCTTGTATTACAGTTAATGTTTTGAGTTCTAATTTTGTAATATTTCTCCTCCTTTTATAGACTGCAATTTCTGCTCTGCAATCTGTTCTTCAGGAGGATTTTAAGGCCAGCGAGATTGAGGTAGTTAACGTGCCTGACAATAGCACTTCCTTGTTCCGGTTAATTATTTGTTTCCCATAATTTTATTTTATACAACGTATAGTTGCCGTGCTCTTATCTCTACTACACCACGTCACACATTGCCTTTAAGATATTGTACTCCACGACCTAATAACTACTTTGAATGGAGGTAACTTATTACATGTAGTTATGTTTCCAATGTCTAATGTTGGGCATCTGATATCAATTCTGTATTCCTTTTTGATGATACATTTTGCCCATTGTGTGACTGACCATTTCTATGGGAAAATCTCAAGTTTGATATTTTAGCTTGAATGGATTACTTTTTGTTAAGTATGTCTAACTGTGCAGTAAATCTTTCTTTAACAGGTGGGTGTCGTGAGTAAAGAAGATCCCGTCTTCAAAGTTTTGTCGACTGAGGAAATCGAAGAGCACCTGACTGCCAATAGTGAGCGTGACTGATTTGCAAAACATTCTGCTATAAAAAAAAAAGTTTCTAGCATCTCCTTTATGTCATCGTGGGTAGGATAGGCAAACGGATTTTTTTTTTTTTTTTGCATATGGATTACTACATCGAATTCTGTTTCAGCGTCTCTCTTTATCGCGCTCCATGGTTATTGTCAAGACTCCAGATTTCATTTGAGCCTTGTGTTGTTCATGGCTTAATCTCATTTAGCACACTGATTTTCTAATTTTATTTGACATTGTTGTTTTTAATCTGATTTCATCTGAGCATTGCATTTTATTGTAGCTTTGTTCAATATAATGTAGATTAATTATTGCCGACATCAAGGGAACAGAACTAGATTAGGATAGACCAATATCCAAATTTAAATTCATTAAAACTTGAAGGATGAAATTGCAATTATTGTATAAATGGATGATAGTTTTAAGAAAATGTGAATAGAGCCCTTTTTAAATAGATTGTGTTGTAACACATTCTAATGTTGTATTGATTCAAAAATTTATAATGAAATTATAAGTTTTTATCCAATTTCAAAATTTCATTTTCAATTTTGGCCGTCAATTCCATATATACCTAAAAAAAAAAAAAAAAGGTCTACGGCAACGTTGAAAAAACGCTACAAAAGGGTCTATGGCAACGTTTAAAAAACTCTACAAAGGGGGTCTATCACAACGTTGAAAAAACGCTGCAAAAGGGGTCTACCGCAACGTTTAAAAAACGCTGCAAAAGAAGTCTACGGCAACGTTGAAAAAACGCTGCAAAAGGAGGTCTACCGCAACGTTTAAAAAACGCTGCAAAAGATATCTACGGCAACGTTGAAAAAACACTGCAAAAGGAGGTCTACCGCAACGTTTAAAAAACGCTGCAAAAAGTCTTCCATCAATGGCAACACCTGCCTTTGCAACACTTGGAAAAACGCTGCAAAATGGCTTTTGCAGCGTTTTTTGACCGCTGCAAAAGCCCTTTTTTGGTGTAGTGTGAGAAGAAGTTGTTGAAAAAAGAAAGAAAGAACCAATGGAACAAGTATTGCAAACAAGTCTTTCTTTGAAAGATAAGGAAGAGAAGAATAATAGGAACCAAAGAGGAAGAGGACATGATAGAGGAGATATTCATACAATTCAAGAGGATGGGAAGGCATAATTCTCAAAGAGGATAATAAAAAAGTAATCGTAGAAGATATGATAAATTTCAAATTAAATGTTACAAGTGTTACAAACTTAGTCATGATTAATAACATGGAAGAACAGTTCAACTACGTTGAAAATAATTACAAATGAATTTTAATTCTTAGTACTTAGGCACTAGAGCAAATAATCATAAGTGTGGAAATTGTTACAAAACAAGCCAATACCAAAATTGCTCTGATACCACTTGTTAGGATTGATACCACTTGTTGTGACACCAATCAATGGATTGAGATGTTGAAATTATATGGAAAAATAATAAAGTATGTGATCAAGAACAAAAGAATAAAAGAAGACAAGAATATGACAGATGAATTATGAGATTTTATTGCATTAAGAATAATGGAAAAGAGAGAAAAATATTACAATGATCCTAATAGCTAGTAATCATAAATCTCACACTATAAAATTGTATAGAAAAGCCTAATATTTATAGGATACATGTAGAGATGTCCAAGACCCCTTTGTAGAGTTGTTGATGAAGTAGGATGCCAAAAAACTAAGTCCAAAACGAAGTAGGAAAAGAAAAAATGCAAAAAACACTCATTCGGCCCGAAAACTTGCTGCGGGCCTGACCCGGCCCGGACCCGGTGCCTAGGCGTCCGGGGTTCTACCCCAAATCTCAATGTGGTGCCTTGGAGCCATTTCCTTGGCGCCTTAGCGCCCGTTCCTCGGGTTAATGCTCCAAAAAGTGTCTTTTGTCATCCAAAAGTCCTTCTTCAAATCAAACTCCTAATTATCATTGAAATTTGATCTTCATATGACTCCAATAGCATTCCAAACTTGAATTCTTCATGACGTGCACTTCGATTAAAATTTTTGAATACTTCAAATACCTCAACAAAAGAATTCAGGTTATACCCAAATTCTAACAATCTCCACATTGACACGAATTCCACCAAGGAATGAACTAATTTCTTCAACAATAATAAAAAAATTTAATTTCTCCAACAAAATACAAAATACTCCAACTCTTCCAATGAATCCAAGTACTACTGTGCAGAATTATCTTGGATTCCAAAAAATCATAATGATTTTGAATTAAGCAAAATGGGTTGTAACACACCCCAAGTAGAATCAATTACTGAATGTTTTACAGAAGACCCCTTGCTAGATTGTACACCTTCTACTCCATTTAAAGCATGCTTAAAAAAAATTCAACATCCACATACCTTGTTCCATTTGGTTTGTTCCTAACAATTGAATACAATGGCACCGCAGGTTATGATGGCAAAGCGGTATTACCTATATCTTTGAAATTTCACTTAGTTGTATTCTTCAAATCTGACCATTTATGAGCTCCTAAAGGTATTGTACCAAACTGAATATCCATCACGGTATTGAACCTGTGCTGATTGATCCTTCCAAATTCCGTACATCCCTGCAAGATGTATAACTGAGACCTTTTCTGTCCTTCTAATACAATTTAGGCACCCTTACAAACTTTCAAAACTCCATCTCCACCAAAGAACTCGTAACCCTTTGAATCAAGGGTAGACAATGAGATGAAATTATTTTTCAAATCTGGAAACATGTCGAATCTGGCCAAATGTTCTAATTATCCCATCTAAAAGCTTCAATCTGACCGCACCAATTCCAACAACCCGACAAGATGTGTTGTTTCCCATAAGCACGACACCTGTGGAAACAATTTCATATGTAGCAAACAAGTCCTTATTAGGACACATATGAAACACACATGCTGAATCAAGAATCAAATCCTCTTTCGATTTAGACTCAATGTCAGAAATAGCTTAGAGTTCTCGATCACTTACAACGTTCTCTGTGATGTCTGCTTCGCCTGAAGTATTTGAATGTCTACTTGCAGCCATCCTTTCTTTATTATGCAATTTGTAGCAATCCTTCAAGTGCCCCTTCTTCTTGCAATAATTACAAATTTGATTACTAAACTTAGTCTTAGATTTGCCCCTTCCAGAACCACCATGAGTATTCAGGCCTTCTCCATCTCTGGCCTCAGAAACCAAATGCTTCATCTTCTCTTTTGAATACAAAGCATCATATACTTCCTCTATGGTAAGAGTATCATGACTATACAAGATCGTGTCTCTAAAAGAAGAAAATGAAGCAGGCAATGAACACAATAAGATCAAAGCCAAATCTTCTTCATCATACTCTACTTCCAAAGTTTCCAAATCAGTAACGATCTCTTTAAATACAGCCAAGTGATCTTCTAATAATCCTCCTTCTATGATGCGATGAGAGTATAAACGCTACTTGAGGTTCAAATTGCTTGTGAGACTTTTAGTCATGCACAATTGTTCTAATCTCAACCAAAAAGCAGCTGCTGAATTCTCTTTCAAAATGCCCTGAAGAATAGTATTTGATAGATGAAGATGAATGTGAGAAATTGCTTTTTTATCCTTCCGTAATTTCTCCTCCGCGGTCAAAATTGTGGGCATCTTGTCAATTCCCAGCAATACATAATCCAAATCCAATTGTGCAAGTACTAGACGCATCTTAACCTGCCATAGTGAAAATCTAGTGTTTCGATCCAAAAGCTGAATGTCATACTTCATGGAAGCCATCACGAACAAAAACTTCGAACAAATCAAACATTGCGCTCTGCGGAAACGAACCTTGGCTCTGACACCACTTGTTACAAAACAAGCGAATACCAAAATTGCTCTGATACCACTTGTTAGAATTGATACCACTTGTTGTGACACCAATAAATGGATTGAGATGTTGAAGTTATATGGTAAAATAATAAAGAATGTGATCAAGAACAAAAGAATAAAAGAAGACAAGAATATGACAGATAAATTAGGAGATTTTATTGCGTCAAGAATAATGGAGAATAGAGAAAAATATTACAATGATCCTAAAAGCTAGTAATCATAAATCTCACAATATAAGATTGTATAGAAGAGCCTAGTATTTATAGAAAACATGTAGGGGACGTCCAAGACCCATTTATAGAGTTGTTGATGAAGTAGGATGCCAAAAAATGAGTCCAAAACGAAGTAGGAGAAGAAAAAAACGTGATAAACACTCATTCGGGTCGAAAACTTGATGTGGCCCCGACCCAGCCCAGACCCCAGCACCTATGTGCCTGGGGTTCTAACCCAAATCTCAATGTGGCACCTTAGTGCCCGTCCCTCGGGTTAATGCTCCAAAAAGTGTCTTTTGCCATCCAAAAGTCATCCTTCAAATTAAACTCCTAATTATCATTGAAATTTGATCTTCATATGACACCGATAGCATTCCAAACTTGAATTCTTCATGATGTGCACTTCAATTATAATTCTTCAATACTTCAAATACCTCAACAAAAGAATTCGGGTCACACCCAAATTCTAATGGAAACAAATCTATCTTCATAGAACTTGAAAAACTAAATTGCTATGTTACATTTGGAAATGATTCGAAGGTGTTATTAAGGGTAATTGTAAAATTCTCATCCAAATGAAGAACGGAGAACACCAATACATTTCCAATATTTATTATATTCCTTCTATGAAGATAAATAATTTGAGCTTGGGTCAACTTTTGGAGAAAATACATGACTTCCTAATAAAGAATCAACAAATGACAATACATAATTGTAATGGAAACATTATTGCTAGTGCTCTAATGATGAAGAGTTGAATTTTCTTGTTGAATATTCAAAGCGTTTGACGACAAGTGTAAAAAATTCAACATAGCTATAGCATTTGAGACTTAGCCATCTAAATTTTGAAGAATAAAACTCATGAATACTCATATGTTTCTGCTAAAGAGCTCTATGTCATTCTCCAATTGATACTGCTTTGCAAAATCTAATTGAGTGAATAACCTTTGTAGATGATCTCAAACCTCCTTTGTTGTCTCATACTTCGCCAACTCTCTACCTATGGAATGCTCAACAGAATTGTTAATTCAAGTAATAATTTTTGTATTGTTTGCTTCCTAGGCATATATCGAAGCAACATAACTCTCACCGGTATTCTCAGGTTTCACAGAAGTTCCACTAACGTATCCCTACATATTTTTACCTTTAAGAAAATTTCTCATCACATAACTCCAATATGAATAATTCTTTCCATTCAACCTCACACTCACAGACTGAAGCAAATCGTCTCTTTCAGTAGCCATAATTAAAAAAATAAGGGAAAACAGATCGCAAAAGAAAGGAAAACGAAATACCACAGAAATTGAAAGAAAACCCTCTAGCACATTAAAAAGGACTATTCTACCCTTAATAAATAATAAAACAAAATAATCATATATTTCTTAACAATGGTACCTCAGTAACTAATTGTTGAAGTTGGGATCAACATAGTTTACATGGTTACATGAGGGAGATCTTTGAAGAAATTCCATGACTTGATATGCTAAGATTGCAAGAATATAAAGCTTATCCATTCCATCATGATCTTCACTTCTGTCCACTATGTTGTCCCATCTTCCCAATTTCAAGGCAATATCGGTATTACATTTGAGTATTACTAACGTAATAATATAGTATAAGTAATATATATTCAATTTAGTAGTATAATACGAAATGATATATTTTTTTAAAAAAAATATTGAATTCAATATGGGAAATCTTATGGAAAAAATTGGCACTAAAACATTGTTCGAAATATGTGTTGAGTTGGGCTGTTTTGACATGATTTCTAGTAAGATCCGTTCCTTTGATTGGAAGATCAAAGTTAATTTGCGTTCTCCCTTGTGAGAACAAAAATTTCATATTTTTATTTATCAAAATCGATGCTCGGGTGAATGAAAAATTGGAGTTCAAAGTAAATGGAGTTTATGTGTTGGAGGGGAACCGATTAAGGCTTGTCCCACATAGGAAAATGATGAAGGCAAATAACACTTGATTACACTTTGGAAGTGTGTAATAATGTGTAAAATAGAGACTCTCTTCATGTGCACGCAAGGGAATGCAAATCAAGGACCGAATAAGAACTTTAGACCTTGAACTAGTATACCGGCATGACATGCGCACACGAATGTCGAAAAGCAAAAATCAAAATTGGCCCCTTATGATGGTCTATGTTTTGCTAGTTTTTTTTTTCCTCCGGCTGACATTTTAACTTCTGAAACTGTTGAAACTCCAATGGTTATTGTCATTATAATATAGTAGGTTAATGGCATATTTATTGACATATTTAATTCACAATTCATGGTGCTAAGTTTATATCAGAACTCATTTTTCCACTATTCCACACAAAAAAACTATTATGTGTGCATACTGTAGTTTTACAATTCTTTGTCTGCTCGAAATTTTCCTATTCCTTTTTAGTTTTGGCGATACTTTTCTAACACAATTTATGTTCGTCTAAGTAGAAACTAAAGTGCACAGATTCTATCGGTTCCTCTATTTTACTTAAAAAATAGACGTTCAACGAAACCTCTAGCGCTTACAATGAGAGGTTGAATCTAGTTTTAAAATACTGTGTAATTTACAAGCACCGGTTTGCAAAATTGTTCTCCTTTTAGCTGTTACATGTTTCTGCAGTTTTATTTTATAGTTTGTTCTTCCTTAATTGATAAAATATTATATTCTTCAAATTTGTTTTATGACAAACTTAAAACATTTTTTCATAAGAACAAATGGTTGTTCATTGTATCGTCGTTTCAAAAAACTAATATACATTTGATTTTTCAATAATGGAAACCGAATCAACCAACATGGATGTGACCTAAACTATTGCTACTGAAAACCAAACTGTCGCTTAAGGGCCAAGTTCTACTATGACCCAGATTGTGGCTAAATTGCCAATCATGTTGTGAGTCAAACTATGCCTCAAACAACTTGCCCTACCATGACTTTTAGTTTACCATAGGAAAAAATCGAAGAAACTCGAATTTCAAAATTTAGCAACGAAAGATGTTATTTTATCTGATTACCTTATATCTTGCGATGTTCTTGACTGAGACTGCTCCTAAACTCAATGAGGGTGGGGGAGATTCATGTTGATGGGATGATTTTGAGTGAAACTTTTCACTCGATTCTAAATATAAGTGCGAAACTTGAAACAAAATTGAAAAGATCATTATTTTCATTAAACCCAAACCCAACCCAACGTGATCGGTTTGATCAAAATTTAACCCAACCCAACCCGTGTAAATATTGAAACCCAACCCAACCCAATCAAGTATCGGTCGGGTTGGGTTGGGTTGGGTTGGTCGATTTATGACGACTTGTCAACAAAAATTAAAGTTATCCAATTTTTTATTATGCTAATTTCGGATAGAAAATATTAAATAGTAAGTAAATACATAAATAAATAAAATTATATATTATTTTATTCAATTCTCATTAGCCAAACTTACAAAGAACAAAGTGCATTTAAAATAATATGAAAACCTTATACTACATTTATTGTTAGAAGGATAGTAAGTTCATCCTCTAAATTGCACCAAAGTAATTACAGTTACATTATTCACTCATACTTTTTAGGTTCTTTTTATTTTTTAGGATTTTTTTTAAAAAGTATGTGGGTCGGGTTGGGCGGGTTTATTCGATTTTTATGAGTTAACTCATAACCCGACCCAACGAACCAACCAACCCAACCCAACCCAATCGGGTTGGTTTGGGTTGGGCGGGTTCGGTCGGGTTTTTGCCCATCCCTACTTTTGTCAATGATAGTACAAAATAATGTACCTGCTAAAAAGTAAGGATAAAGTTATATAAAAACCTGTTCTTTATAAGAATGAAGTTAAAAATCATCCAAATAATAAAAAAAAGTGTTGAGAAGTAATCGATATGATGATTACAGAGCACCATTTGTTTAATTCTGTGTAGAACACATAATTATACATGAAATCACGACATCTAATTCACTCCAGCAAAATGGTATTCCTAAGCAAAAAAACTGTAACTTAAAAGATATGATGAATGCAATGCCAGTAAGTTCTGGGTTACCTCTGAAATGTGGGGGGAAGCTGTGCTATTAGCAAATTATCTTTTAAATAAAGTGTCTCAAAAGAAAGAAGAAAATACCACTTATAAGTTATGGAAAGGAAGAAAGTATTTCCTAGAAATATTTACGAATATGGGGGTGTCTTGCCAAAGTGTACCTACACCAAATAATGTAAAGATAAGCCAAAAAATTGGAAATTGCATTTTCATTGGCTATGCACATAATAGTAGTATTTATCGATTTCGTATACTTGAGCCGAAGATCCCAAACATACACAAAAACACAATAATAGAATTGAGAAATGCTTCATTCTTTGAGTGTGTATTTCCGTACAGATCCAAAGAGGAAGCGAGCTCTTCTAAATGGACACATGAAATTATGATGGAAATACTTAGAACTAAAAATAGAAGAGGGGATTGAGGCTAAACCAAGACATAGCAAAAGAGAATGGATAGAAAAATCTTCTGGCCCTAATTTTCTGACCTATATGCTGAAAAATGAACATCGAAGCTTTTAAAAAGGTGTGAATTCTTCAGAAAGACATCAATGGAAAGAGGTCATTAAAAGTAAAATAAACTATATTTTATTAAATCACACATGAGAGCTAGTGGATCTTTCTCCAGAAAGTAAACCACTAGTCTATAAATGAATTTTCAAAAGGAAAATGAAAGTAGATGGAACTATCGAGAAATATAAGGTCAGATTAGTGATAAAATATTACTAACAACGAGAATGCCTTGATTATTTTGATGCACATTTTCTAGTAATGATAATAACATCTATTAGGATGACAATTATGAATGCAGTTATGCGAAATCTTGAAGTATATTAAATGGATGTTAAATTACCTTTTTGAATGGAGATTTAGAGGAAGAGGTTTATATTGAACAACTTGAAAGTTTTTAATTACCAAGATAAAAAAAAAATTATGTAAATGATGAAATCATTGTATGGCTTAAAACAAGCACCTAAATAGTGGTATGAAGTTTGATAATGTCATAATGAAATGTGGATTTAAGATAAATCGGTGTGACAAATGTGTCTTCATTAAAGATATTGAAAATGGTTATGTCATTTTATATCTTTACGTTGATGATATGCTTATTGTTGGTAGCAACGACAAGATGATTAATTTCACTAAAAATATGTTAAATTCGAGATTTGACATGAAATATATAAGTTTAACTAATGTAATACCTAGAATTAAAATCTCAAGAAGATTAGATGGACTCGTTCTAAGCTAATCACATTATATGGACAAGATTATGGAAAAATTAACAATGATGATTCTAGTGTGATTAGAATACCGATAGATACAAGTCAACATCTATCTAAAAACAAAAGAAAGAATGACTTTCAAGTAGAGTACTAGAGAATTATTGAGATTTTGATGTACTTGATGAGCTGTACAAGATTAAACATAGTCTACACAGTTACTAAACAGAGTAGATACACGAGTAATCCAAGAGTTAACCACTGGAAATGAATAATAAGAGTATTGAGGTAAACTATACTCGTAACTATAGATTGCACTATACCAGATACCTAGCAGTCATCGAGGGATTTAGCTCCTATTTGAACCACATTAAAATTCTCATTCTTCTACTCATTTTCAACCACACATTCTTCATAAAATAATGTTTTCCATCATATCAATAACTTTTCATTCTTTTTCAACCACATATTTTTCATCAATCTGCTATTTCAAAATACATTCTTTCAAAATAATGTGGTTCAAACACACCATCAGTGATACTACCTTGATATATGATATAAAAGACTCAAAATCTACTAGTGAATTTGTGTTTACATTGAGAGGTACAACTATATCATGGAAATACTCTAAACAAACAGTTATAGCTATATCTACCACGTAATCTAAGTTTGTAGTTCTAGATAAATGTGGTGAAGAGGTTGAGTGGCTACACAACTTCTTATAGAATATTCCAAGATAGTTAAAATTTGTGTCAGTAATTTGCATACATTGTAATAGTTAATCAACGATTGGAAGGGTACAAAGTAACGTGTATAATGGTAAGTCTATACATACACATCGAAGACATAATACAACAAGGCAACTACCCTCAACTGGAGTTATCTCTATTGAGTATGTAAGGTTGAATGATAATATTGTAGACTTGCTAACCAAATGGTTAAATAGAGAGTTAGTTGGAAAGCCGTCGAAAGGAATAAGAATTAAGTCCTTGAACGAATGAGTTAGTACAAAGGAAACCCAACCTAGTAGACTGAAGATCCCACGATCTAGGTTCAATGGAACAACCTAATTGTAAAGACATAGTTGAATCATTGGGGCGGATATTATCTCATGTCCATTCCTATGATGCAACAATGATGCTCGTAAGAACAAAGTATAAGAAAATATGCTTTTAAAGATTCTTATGCATCGAAAGTTGAGCGAGTAATGTGGGCTACTTGTTATAAGAAATCACATTTGTGAGAGAGAAGTTGAGCCATTTCTAAGAGAATCGGGTGTAGCTCAATTATTAGAAACTCTCATAGAACCAGTCATATGTTCATGGCCACAAACGAATATAATAATGAGAACTGAATTGTATTAGGAAGAATCATGTGTGAGGTATATCATCATTTACATGAAAGACAGTAGTTCAAAGACATCATTGTTTACAGTTAGTAGGGTAAATATAATTTCATAAGGGAAGGTTGAAAGGGTATACATACATATCTTATGCAGGTTCCAACCGTTAAACTTTATAACCAATTCCTCTCGTTTCACGTTACTATGTCTCTCCCAATTTTCATTTATGTAGGGGATTGTTGGAAATGTGTTGAGTTAGGTTGGTTTGACATGATTTTGAGTAAGATCCATTCCTTCGATTTGGAAGATCAAAGTCAATTTGTGTTCTCCTCCGTTAGAACATCAGAATTTTATATATATATATTTGTCAAAATTGTACCAATTGAAAGAAGTTTATGTATTGGGGGAAAACCAATTAAGGGTTGTCTCACATAGGAAAATGATGAAGGTAAATACCACTTTTTATATGATTATACACTTTGGAAGTATGTAATCATGTGTAGTATAGATGTTCTCTCTAGGAGTGCATAGAGTTGCAAATCTTGGACAAAATTAGAACTTTGGACCTTGAACCTGTGTGCAGACGCGACCTGCAAGGTATGAATGTTGGAGCGAAAGGACCAAAATTGGCCCCTTAGGAAGGTCGATGTTTTCCATTTTTTTTTTCCTCCAACCGCCCTTTTAACTTTTGAGACTGTTGAAATTTCAATTGTTATTGTCATTATAATACAAGTTAGTAGCATATTTATGGACAAAGTTAACTCACCATTCATGGGGTTAAATCCATATCAGAGCTCGTTTTTTTTACTATTCCACACAAGAAACCATATTGCCTGCCTATTGAATATTTTTATAGTTTTTTGTCTACTCGAAATTCTTCCGTTCCTTTTTAGTTTTGTGATATTGCTCTAACATAAGTTTTGTTCGTCGGAGTAGAAATTGATGTGCACAGATTCTATCAATTCCTCCATTGTATCTTGGAAAACAAATGTTCAATGAAACCTCTAGTACTTACGGTAAGGGGGCGAATCTATTTTAAAGACACTATATAATACACATGCATCAATTTGTAAAATTGTTCTCCTTTTAGCTATTACGTATTTTTGTAGTTTTATTTTGTAGTTTGTTCTTCTTTAATTGATCAAATATTATACTCTACACATTTTATTTTATAACAAAAATTAAAAGGCTAATAAACAGTATAAAATCCCTACATATTGGGTGTACTGCGCAAAACCCTGTAACTTTGGGAAATGGCACAAAATGCCCCTACTTGAAACCTTTAGTGCACAATATAACCTTTGAGGTGCGGAAAATCCCCATGTATGAATTTTGAAGTGTGATTAACCCCTCTACAATCCAATTCCGTTTTTTAACCATTAAAAATTGTAAAAATTTAAAAGGAATAATTGTAGGTACGGTCCTTAACATTTTATTTGTTTACAAATTACACCCAATGTTTTTATATAGACCACCCACAATTCCAAACATCTAAATTTTTACTCCACTCAACTCCACCCCACTTCATCTTTTTCCCACTGCATTCATATCCATTTTCTACTTTTCTCTAAAGATGGTAAAAAATTCCATTCAACCTGATGCCCGTGAGGCCTAGTCTCAAATGTAGCGGAGATTTCCTACTTAACCGGGTAAATGAGCTTGGGACGGGATCGGGTCATTGACCCGAAGTGAGTACAAGACAGGTATGGGAAACATAGTTCCCACCCCACTACAGGTCCCGATTAAAGTTAATTTCTAATTTAAGTTTTTGTCAAACAAAAATAAAAGATGTATCGTTATTTTTAAAGATATTATGAGTTGTTCTTAACAAATTCCGAAAAAGTAATAATATATACTAATTAAAGACAAAAAATAAAAGGAAAAAAAAAATTAACAGGGCGATAAATGGTGCAAGAGACCTACCCCTCCTTGCTTCAATCTCCCTCATTCTACTTTAACCAGGTATGTGGACGGGGTAAGAAGAAAAAAAATACCCGACGGGATGGAGATGAAAATGGTTGAACCATCTTATACCCTTATTGCCATCCCTGCATTTCTTTATTCAATATTCTTCACTCTGCAATAATCTACTTAGCACAATTAATTGATTTCTCCTAATTATAAATAAAATTTCAAATCCCTCATTCCCAAACATCTTTAGCCATTCTCTGCCGAATGACAAACCTCATTCATTTTGAAACCCTAGTTCTTCATCTATTCTCATGTTACTTAATATAGGGTTTCCATTGCCCTAGAAAAGATATAAGCTTTATATAAAGTAGTATTTATGCATATTTGTTTCTGTCATTGTTTTCTTGGTTAAATAGAATTTGGATATGATATCATGTTCAAGAACCAAGGGCGGTTCGTGCGTGGAAGACTCGACATTCAATCAAAGAAGTTGTGGGCAATCACTGTGATGCAAAATATATGTTGCACTCGGAGAAACTAACACGATCCTAATGAAACCACTCAAAAATTGCTCAGTCAAGGTCCCCTTTTAATAACTGTTTTTGTTGTTTGGACCCTTTTTGCCCTGGCAATTTTGCTTGATTTGTTTTGTTTTTAGTGCATATGATTATAATATAGTGATGAATATTGAATATAGAAAATTTAAAATTGAATATGAATGCTTTGGGATGGGGTGGTGATGGGGGAAGAAAATAAAGTTTTAAAGTTTTGGAATTATGGATGACACAGATAAAAAACTCGAATATGATTGGTAAACAAATAAAAAGATTGGAATCGTAACTTTCATTATTCGTTTTTAATTTTGACAATTTTTATTATTTTTAACGGTTAAACTAACAGAATTAAACGCTACACATGTTGATTCCACTTAAAAGTTCATACATTGGGGTTTTCCCTACCTCAAATGTTGTATTTTGCACTAAATATTTCAAATATGGATGTTTTGTGCTATTTTTAAAAAAACACAAGGTTTTGCATTGCATGCTCAATAAGTAGGGAGATTTTGTGTTGTTTAGCCATGCAATAAATTTTACTGTACTAAACACAATAATGAGAATTAGAACTAAGTTTTTTCTTTTTTTGGAATTTGTACAAAAATAAATAAATAAATTCAAAAGTAGTAAATATATATACATACACACATTTTTTGAACCCTATATATGCATAATTCAAGAAAAAAATTCAGTCAAAGTAGGCTAATTACCAAATTGGGCCAGCTCCATTATTTTATCGTTGGAAACAAATTTCACAGAAGGCAATTGTGAGATATGTATGGCGCACAAGGTTGGCTCTATATCTTAGTCAAATTTGTTGTGTAATTATATATGATTTATACATCTAGAAAAATAAAACGTAAGCTTCCTACAGTCACTTCGTCTGATAGAGCTTTTAAATATACTAGTTATGGTCGTGCAATGCACGGACATTGTTATTTTGAAGGTAACATTAGCGTTGAATATGAAGGATTAAAGGGAGATATAAGCAAGGTTAGCAAAATGAACTTAATTGAACAAAATAAATTTACATATGATCTTACTCATAGAATACATTTATAAAACATTCAAAGAGGGCGAAGAAATTTAAAAAGACTTAAACGAGATCCATAGAGAATTTATTTTTCGAAATTGTTATGTAAAAAAAAAATAACAAATGTACATCCAGAGAAGTATTAAAAGACTATTTCTTCATCATTACAATCATTCTCTGTTGCATCTATTTGTTCGTCTAACGCTATCACATTTTCAATAGTATGCTTAAGTGCACCATAACCCACCACCTTGTTGTGTTTGTCCTAATCTGTCAAGATGTTGAGTACTATTCAATCAATAAAAACATATTAAATACAACACGAAAGTGAATTTTCCCGATAAAAGACTACATTAAAAGCTTATATGTCTAAACTTCCATTTATCGTCATGAAGATCCCTCGCAATGAGTTTGTGTGCAGGTGTGTCTGAGGCATAAAATGTAAAGATTAGATAAGAATCATTATTGCATGATATAAAATTATGATATTATGGGACTACCATTCCCAAGAACACAGAAGCTTTCATGTGTGTTAGTATCACTTGCAATTAGTATCTTGCAAAAGTAATCCATTCTCTGATAGGAGTTCTCAATTCTACATGAAGATGCGTTTTTTTTTTGTTATTGTTGCACTAAATGTTAATGGAACATTAGTTGTAACCAATGTGCAATGATAATTAGACCCTGAAAGAAGAAATTAGAGTTTAATTAGACTAGTAAAAAAGACTTGCTCACTATGACCCTGAAGGAAATAAACCGAAAGAAATAAAGCACGTGATTTAGTCTAAATTGTGTCCAGATTCTAGACAAGTTAGGTGTCAAATGGAAGAAGCAATGTTTCCTTACTCCTTACAGGTTATCGGTCTAATTGTAAGACCTATAAATGACTAATGGCAAGAAATAATAAAAATAGAATTGAATTACACAGAAACCACTGACTAAAGATGCAATATTATAGATTCTATCAAAATGATTTGGCTAAAAATAAAGAACTGGTACCATTTTTCCATAAAATAAAGTTATTTAATTGAGAAGTTATTAACTCCAGTCAAGTTGGATAACCTTTTAGTTAAATTAATAAATTACCCGATCAAAATACTACAGCATGTCAATCGGAGCATTAAAAAAGGCAGAAGCAATCAAAGTGTCAATTTGTTGCACCTCATGAAAAAGAGATAGAGGTTGCAACCAAACATTCTCATTACGACCTATAAGAAGTCCATGTGTTATTCCATAAGCCTGATTATCAAAGAACTACAATGGTTGCAACCACAGAGAATGCCATAAAACTCACATGAACTATGATAAGCGAGATTATAGAAGAAGTGTACAATTGATTGATGTCAAGATTTGACCATTATAGAGGTTATTTACTTGTTCTATAGCTGAAAGTATTACATTATATCAGCTTATGAAGAAGTTCCATTTAATTATGTGGAAACTTGAAGGAAATAGACACGTCAGGTTGAAGAACTTGATGTAACAAAGAATATAGCACAAGTTAAGAGAGGGAGGAATGGATAAACCATATTTGGCTTTTTTTTTATTTCATGCATTTGCTGGAAAATTTCCAAGATACAGAGGAAGTCTTGTTTACCCATCATATTCCATTTTTCACAGCCTGATTTCCCATCAGCCAATTGCTTAAAAATTTGTAAAACATTTATGTTTCAAAATAGTGGATAAGAGGTATGAAAAAATACTTACAAAACATTTGTGTTTCTAAATATGTATGAATGAAAGAATTTCTTTGTAGAGAACCTTTTTAGTACATCTAAAGTGCATAGGTTGAGTGCTTGATGATTTGAGTAGAACTTTTAAACATTTGCTTGTTTTAGTTTTTGACAATGCTACATAAAGTTGACCATGACAGAAAACTGGTTCAGGTAGATACAAACAAACAAATTTAAGTGTTTGACCTTGTGCTTTGTTTATTGTCATTGCAAAATATGGCCTGATTGAGTTCTTTTAAATGGAATTGAAAATTGATCACTTTTCAGAGGTATAAAAGAGATTCTTGGTAAGAAAACATGTTTTTCACAATATTCGCCAGATGTAATTTCAGCAAGAATGACGTTTTTTATCAAATTTTCTACAAGTAAGGCACGTCCCATTACATAAACCCTTAGCTGGATTGATATTCCGTAATAACGTTACATGACAGTTAATCTTAAGCTTCAACTCATGTGGTAGTATTCCATTTGGGGTCAAAGTATTCAAGAAATCTTTTTATAAACTTTATTCTCTTTTGTCAATTGCCTCATCAAAGCTATAATATGTGTAAATTTGACCAGGAATTTGATCAAGTAAAATCATGTTAATATGATCAACACATTCATTTCGAGACATTAGAATAACTCGATTTGCCATTGTATGTAAATTATCAACATAAGTTTCTATGTTCGGGAATACATGATTTATCAAATTTTTTAGAGATGTAATCTCATCTTCAAATGGTACAATTATGTCCTTAGGAAGTTTAATACAATGACAATTATGTTCCTGCTATGTTCCATTTCCAATTTTAATTAAGTAATCATAAAATGCTGGATCTAATTTTGCTCTCATGTTCTCAACCAAGGATATGTGTGAATACGAAGGCTATAGATCAGAGAAAATTAAGCTAGCTTTCATAATGTCATATTTTTTTCCCCTTGGTACTACTGGTAAAACTTGTCAAAAATCTCATCATAAAACTACTACTTTCCACCGAAAGGCAAATTATAATCAGTAATATCTTTAAGCATTTCATCAACAGCTTCAACGACACAACGATTTACCATAGGTGCTTCATCCCAGAGTATTAACTTTGACATTTTCAACAAAGTTCCTAAAGTAGATTGTTTACTAATAGAAGAAATTATTTGTCCAACTGTTTCCAACGAAATTTTAAATCTTGAATGAGTTGTTCGGCCTCCAGGTAAAAGAGATGCGAATAGTCCAGACGACGCAAAAGCCAAAGTAATTAAATTTTGTGACCTCACACTCGCTAAGAGTGCTTTATATAGAAAAGTTTTACATGTTCCTCCTGGACCATCAATGAAATAAATAGCATTTGAATTGCAATTTACTTTTTCCATGATAGTATCATACATAAATTTTTGTTGATTATTTAATCTTGCTGCACAAGCGTAACCCCCTTGAATATCCAAATTTGTCGTCTCCTCTGCAATCATTCTTGTCAACCTCTCATTTTCATCTATATTAACATTGAACGATACTATTTCATAATCATTTATATTTTTACCCAATGATTCTAGAATATAACTCATGTCTTCCAACGCCTGTAATTCAACAATATCTGGAGGTTTATTTTCATATATGTAATTGTCAGTCATATAACTCTTAAATTTATTCCAAAGTAGTTTCGGATGATCAAGGTTGTAGAGTATAAGAAGTGTAGCAAATAGACGTCTTAAAGAAGTAGACATTTTATAAACAATAGTTCAGATAGACATTCTTCACAATGATTGTATCCACTTAACAAGCCATGTAAAAGTGTTGTTTCTCGATATGTACTTACATTTATTCAATTTAAAGTTCGTAAATGATGAAATGACGTTGGACCTCGAAATATGATTAAGATGTACCCGTAGGAAATATCGTTCTCCTTCAGAAGGATGTGATGAAACAATTAGGCCTATGACAATATATTTCTTTCTGTGAGTCCAAATTTTCTTAGATGAATTCCAAATGAAATGTGTTGGAAAATCTCGGAATAATAGTGTACGAGCAAATTCATCTACTTCATTTACTCTAAAAAATTATGTTAACATTGTTCGTCTCATATCTTCATTCTCAATAATAGTAGTTAAATCATTTTCGTCGTTATATCGCACTTGTTGATGATTTAGGAAATGAAGTTGTAAAGAATAAAAAATTTGATGAATTTTTGCTAAATTGAACGATAAAATCATCCACATTGCTTCAGGTGGAGATATCCATCTAGCAGTTTGATAAGCAGAAATTTCATCGATTTTTTTCATTGTTTCAGCTGGTGCAATTGAGAAATTAATTCTATCATGGCCTTTGTACACATATTTGTACAAATATTTTACAGCTTTAATAGAAGAACATACTTCGACATTTAAGTGGAAATCAAATTTTGTACTTAAATAAGGATTGTACAGTACATCCCATCGGTTGTCCAACATATGACCTCTAACTTTAATACAAATACCATTATTGCACCGTTTATAGAAAGGGTATGAGTTGTCACCAAATATAGTACTATTGCAATAATCCCTAGGGAATTTATTTTTGCATTTTTTGTTAGATTCCGTACATACATTTTTGGGATTCAAATCCCCACAAGGACTATGCATATTATGTTTGACAATAACATAATGAAGATGAGGATATCTGGTTTGGTTAGGAATCTCAAAACTAACTATTTTATCAATGTCTACAACAGAACGCATTTTATGGCCGCATTTGAAAATCAATAAAAAATGTGTATGAGGAAAACCTCTTTTTTGGAATTCGATAACATATATATGTGCAACAACAGGGCCTAAGATATTTTTTATATAAATCATCTTTTAACTCTTCTAATTTTGCTCTAAATATACGTGCAATCAAATCTGGCCGATTTTGAATCTCGTCATTGTGTTTTAGTTCTTGTGTAATCTCTAACCAATTTGGATTACATGTAATAGTAAAAAATATATCTGATTTTTCATAACGCTACACAATAGCCATTGCATCCATATATCTCCTTAGCATATCTCTAGGACCACATGTAAAAGACTGTGGTAAAATAAATTTTCTTCCAATGTTGTAACCTCTCGTCTCTTCAGTTTGAACACTCTCTACAATACCATGGTAAAAGTTCTGCTCAAACTTGTTTATGATTATTTCGAAAATAGTCTAATCTTACAATTTCAATTTTAACATACCTATCTACAACATATTGTTGAAACAATCGACCACTGTGAAGTAAAACAGACTTACTGTAAGGCCAAATTTGCAATTTGTATGAATAATATTCTCGGCAAAAAATCTGAGATCAGTGCTTTGTTCCACTCAGCACTATAAAAAAAGATGTCATTTACTTATAACAGTTACAGGGTACAAAATGATTAAAATGTATAACAAAATTTGTTTACAAACCTTCATTCTCGTGTTTAATAAATTCAGCTGCAGAAGTAACTGTTGAAGGTATAGCATCAAATTCAGAAATAAGTTGAACAGAGGTGGTCGTGCATCTCCTAATGCTTTCGTGCCAACCAAATTCCGCGTACACGAAAAGTAATGGATGCTATAAATGATCATAGCAACCGTAATAATAATGAACTCTATGTGCATCATCAGAATGACCATGTATAATAATATTACGAACGTGAACATTAGCATTTACATCGTCTTCAACCCATATAGCAGCTACTTGAGATATTGTAGGAGTGTTAAAGACGCGTTGATCAAGTCCTGGATCGCATATCATATGTATTTCATGATCTTCCAAGTTAGGTATATTAGTTAGAGACCTAAAAAATCTACTATGTGGATTTCCCTTCAAAATTTCAATTAAAACAATTAATGTATGTTCAACAAAGTGTTCTGAAGTTTCGATACGATTTTTAAGTTCATTGTTTGTGTCATAGACATATAATTGCATATAAGAAGGCTTATTGTCATGTGGAATAAGTTTATTTACGTAATGGTATATTTGCCTTTGAACTCGAAATGTGTATACATTTGTATGATTTGAAGAGATTTTTGTCATATTTAACATCAAATGAAGTAAAGGTAAAATGATTATTATATCCTTTTACAAGCCTTTTGAATTCTATATTTTTGGATTCTTTGGACGTAAATAATTTGTACAATTCAGCGGGTGAATCGGGCATAGGTATATTAACTTTTCCATCAGAGCAACAGAAACCTTTGCTTTCTCTGTAAATTTTTTTTGCACTACAATGTTTACAAATATCGCACGTAGGTAATACATAGAAGTGGTTGGTAAGTTTAATATATCAAAACTACTTTGTAATTCATTACTACTGATATTAGGAGGATCTTGGTTGTTTAAGGTAGAAGTTTCAGTATCTTGGAAATCATGACTCATTATAGGAGATTGCATTTGCACATAATTGGAACTATTTTGTGCGAATGACATAGGATCATCATCAGAATTATTATGTCCAAATGCTATTCTTTTGCGATGATCGGTACATCCAGTGCGAAGCCGTTATCGTCCCTCTCTTTGCCTTTTGGTTTGTTGTTGGCGAGAGGATATTGTTTCGAAGTTTAAAGGAGCAGTAACTCCATCGGAATTCTGAACATCCATGACAACAATATGCGAAATAATTGACTAAAATCAACCAAAAAAAGTGAAGGAAGTTAAAGTGGGAACAAAATCCCCATGAAATATATTAACTTATTTAACCTATTTGCAAGTAATGTGAATTTTCCTCATGAAACTAAGTGAAGAGTACTCCACTCAATATTAATTTCTTTTTCTTTGACTTACATTGTTTTAGAATGAAATCAGACAAATGTGTTATTTGAATTTCTTAACTTAGCAAAAACAATTTCCAGCACAGTCTAAAAAATAACTAATTCTCATGCCAAAAAGTAATTAAAAATCCTAAATACACAAACAAAGAAAATTGAATCGAACAAAAAGACCCACCGACCATAATAAAATGGAGAATTAGAAAACGGAATGACAATTATTCATGGTACCCAGTGAAATTAACATCATCCATATTTCAAATACAAAGCGAACTTAGGATCGACCTGCCCGGATTGGTCGCAGGGGTCGAGGGGGGGTGCCCTTCGTGGGGGTTCGGGGGCAACGACGGGGATCGACCTGAAAACCTTTTGAACTGAAAGCATCTTTTATTCATTTTTGCCTATTCTCTCTCTATATATAGTATTCCTATCGCCACCACCGCTTCACTTTCTTTCAATTTAAATTTTTGCATGACATTATAATTTCACCAGAAGAATACCATTGCCTCATTTCCCATTTAGTCAACAATTGTGGATGGAACCAGTGACATTGTAATTTCACCAGAAGAATACCACCGCCTCATTACCCATAATTGTGGCTGGTTAAAAAGTATACGTTACCTCATAGTCAAAAACGTTCGGCTGCAGGAAAAAAAAGTAGGAATGAGCGGTTGAAATTGAAATTAAAAAAAAATTGTATAAATTGAAACATTATGGGTAAAATAGGGAAAATGAAATTGCTTCTCAAAGGGTAAAATGGGGAAAATGAAAATGCTTCAGAAATGAATAGTGATCAGCGGATTGCCTCTTTTATTGCCTCCGCATGCAGAGAGGCTGGTGTCTCCGCGTGCGGAGGTTACTCTCCACTGCAGAGACTGATGTCTCCAACTACAAATTTTTATTTTTATTTTTGTGATGCCCTTCAATTTTTTATTTTTTTTTAGTTTTTTTGTTCCATTCCATACCTACATATAATAAATTCAAAATTCAAAATCTTAAATATAAAACTATAAACATTCAAACTAACCGAATAAAATTTTTAGGGGGTACCGTTATTTTTTTTTTATTTCTAGTGATCCTGTTTGTTGACAAATTTATCTAAAACAAAACCAAAAACACATACACCTTGCGTATTTAAATACTAATAAACACTAACATTTATATCGGTTATAAATGAATTGATTTTTGTATATATGATTTTAAAAGTTCAGTAGCAATATAAATTGACAAATAGAAATTCATGAATACCTCTTCAGATGTTTTTGCAGGAGCATATGAATTCTTATGAAATTTTATTGCCAGGTCGTGAACTGAAAGAATTTATATATCAGTGATATAAATGAATTGATTTTTGCATATATGATTTTAAAAGTTCAACAGCAATATAAATTGACAAATAGAAATTCATCAATACCTCTTCAGCAGCAGATGAACTCTTATTAAATTTTAGTCGTGAACTAAAAGCCTTTTATATTCATTTCTGCATGTTCTCTCTCTGTATATAGTATTCCTACCGTCACCACCGCTTCAATTTAAATTTTTGCATGACATTATAATTTCACCAGAAGAATACCACCGCCTCATTTCCCATAATTGTGGCTGGTTAAAAAGTATACGCTACCTCATAGTCAACAAAGTTGGGCTGCAGGGAAAAAAGTAGGAATGAGCGGTTGAAATTGAAATTAAAAAAATTGTATAAATTGAAACAGTATAGGTAAAATATGGAAAATGAAATTGCTTCTGGGAGGGTAAAATGGGAAAAATGAAAATGCTTCAGAAATGAATAGTTATCAACGAATTGCCTCTTTTATATTAGTAGGGAAACGAAATTTTAGACATTATCTAATTTTTTCTCAATCACGTCAACTTGACGATTGCATTAAAGAGTATATTTTTTTAAACAATAGTCGTTGACATGTGCGTTGCACGAATTTTGTATTCGTTGTTTTTTTATTAGTGTAGAAATTGTAGATATTAAAAAAAAGTAGCTTAAAATTTATTGGATTATTCAAGAGTTTTGGGAGTATATTATTGTCTCGCTAATACTAAGAAACTTACCAAAAATAAAATTGAAAACATCACGTGTATGTAGAACATGGCAGTACATGATAATAGAAACGTTTGACATACATAAAGATTGCATGTTTACAGAAGTAAAAAATATTTTATTCATTAAATAATAAAGCATGCATCGAAGAATGAAAATGCGTAACAAAGAAGTTGTAAAAGGATAGCATGCAGTATTTACAAAATAAAACCAATGACCTAGGATGAAACTTACATGTGTATGCTAAGACAGAATGGATAAGTCTTGCATTGTCATTGCCGCTTCTTCTCTTGGTTGTTTATAAACGCCGAGATCTGAGTATCCAATAAATATTGAAATAATTGCATCAAATCAATTAAAGCACCCACTCAAAAAATGTAAAACATATCCAGTGAGTATGTGTTGTATTCTCTGATGTCCGGATTCTCAAAATAGTTGGATTACCCTTGTTGGACACGACATGGATTTGGGTATGGGATATGTGTTGGATCTTCCAAGTTTCAATCAGACATCTCATCATTTTTGTTTATTTCTTCTTCTTATTTTTCTTTTCTTTCCCCCTTTTGCTATCTGTATACCAAGAGTCACCTCTAGAGGGTAAAGAAAGGTAGCAGCGCTAGAGAAGAGGAGAAATGAGGGAGAAATAGAAAAAGTAGAGGGTAAACTTCAAATTTAGTAGAAAATCATTAGTTTGGAGATAATATATTTTTTCATAATTTATTTATTTGTTTATTGTTGGTATACAAATGGTTTGTCCGGTCAGGTCGCGGGTCGAGGGGGCAACGCCTTTCGTGGGGGCTTAGAGGCAACGCCCCTGAAAGGAATTCTGATTTTCGTGTATGTATGGAATGAAGTGTTTTTAGTAGAGATAGATCGGTTTTTTCTGTTTTTCTTATTCTGAATTATAAAATTGGAGGACTAGAGGAGTGAAAATTAGAAAAATGAATAGCAATATCTCATTGAGTACTGTTGTATCTACAGTATACTAAAACTGTCTTTTTTTAATAGATTAGGATATTCTACTTTTTAAGCGAAGATGCTCAGAGTCAAACGTTCAACTAACATAATATTTTTATATTTTCAATTTGGAAGATTGCATAATAATTGGCCCTTATTTGGTATCGATTAAATTAACTTTTAATCTAAATTAAAGTTAACAATTCATTTTAATCATATATTTTATGGGTCTCACAACTTTTCAACCACACATTTTATCAACTTTTATCAAAATCTATTAAAATTATAATTTTAATCTCCACCAGATCGTGGCTTGATATGACTCGTGAATGAAAGAAATTAAAACATTGTTGTTTATGTTTTTCATTATCATTTATTAACGAATGTTGTTGGTTATGTAACGTATATCAAAAGCATACTCACTTACTCAGTATACGTGACAAGGGGCGGATTTAGATATTTTAAGTTAGGGGGCACAATCAAACTCATACAAATCTAATACTTTGTTCTTGAATTTTGAATGATTCATACTTGACCCAAAAACACAAATTTACGTTTAAAAACTTCATTCATTAATATTTTGCTCATCACAAGAAAATGCATATTTACGTTTAAAGAATTTATAATGTATTTGATATAAACAATCAATTAAAATAAACAATTCAAGTAATCGAAAGGAAAAACATATTAACCAATATTTAGTACTAATAATCAATCAATTAAATACAATTCTTTAAATATAAGTCAAATTGGACGTAATCATTTTAGACACATTCTATATCCACAATTTGACAAAAGTGAAAATTTAGATTCTAATTAGTTGAAAATTTGATTGTGAAATGGAGATTTGTAGTATATGTGATAATTTGTAGAAACGTCATAGACAAATTTTTAAAAAAATTAGAAGGATTGTGATTTTGGTAAAAGGTGCGAGGGGAGAATCGCGAGAGTGCAAGAGAAAAGAAAGAAAAAATTCAAATTTATTATAATTTTGCCCCCAGTTTGGGGGATTAAAATCAGTTTTTTAGTTTTTTTTTATAAAAAGTTGAAAAATTGTGGATCCTATAAAATATATTATTAAAATTAATTGTTAACTATGATTTAAATTAAAATTTATATTTTAATTCAGATCAAACAAAACTTTATCAAAATAAATAAATAAATAAAATGATAATAATAACTCCAAAAGTTGGGGGTCACGTGACCCAGGTGTCCGCAACAGTACGTGACTCAACTATTAAAGCAGATGATATGTGCACTTGTAATGGATGGTAGTGGGAAGTTTCAAAGAACGGAGATGTTCATGACTTTTGAATTTTTCTTTTGGTCCTAATCAGCCTACATTTGACTATAGTGCCAATTTTAATTAATTTTGTTAAGATACCTTCAATTACGTAGAGAGATTATTTTTCTAAGATTGACTTGTGAAAATGAAATCTCAAGTCAGCTATGTCATCTTTCAAGTTGTCAATTTGAGTGCAAACAAGTAATTAAGTCCCTTTTGTCATCCTTTAAAATTTCAAATTATTTGCTATAGTATCATTTTCCATCACATATTCACACAATAAAATATTCTATACATAAACTAATAAAATTTCCCTACTTTTAACTATACATTCTTCATCAATCTACTATTCTACAATACATTACAAGAAAATAATGACTCTAAAACATAGCCTAAATGTACACGGAAAAGTGGGCACAATTATCGAGTACATACAATGTCTCACATCCCTTTTATTGAATGATCAATATGAATTTCTTTTGATTGTATTTGAACAAGAGATGGCAAAACACTTCTAGGAAAAAAAGGGTAATTCGTACATAATTTTTATGAAGATTGCATAACTTGCGAATTTATTGATTTTCTTTTTCAAAATTTTAACACAAATACATAAAAATGATATCGCCCATACGACTAGTTGTTTCATGCCATAAATAAACTCGAACAGTCAATAAATCCTCAATTTGATCTGAAAATTGAACGACCATTTAGGTCAAGAAAAAAAGAATAAATAAAAGCACACAAAAAAAGCAAGTAGAATCAACGGTAGAAAATATAAAAAATTAAGATGTTTATTTATTTCAAATCTACACGTCATTTTAAATTTCTGATTAAAGTGATTATAATTATTACAACGAATATGTTCCAATGCACGAGATCTAGTAGCACATACCAATGAGGCCCTATAGAAACATCATAGACAATTTTTAAAAAAAATTAGAAGGATTAAAATTTTGGTAAAAGGCGTGAGGGGAGAATCGCGAGAGAGTAAGAGAAAATGATAAAAAGGTTCAAAGTTATTGTAATTTTGCCCCAGTTTGGTGAGGATTAAAATTAATTTTTTAGTAAATTTGATAAAAGTGAAAGAATTGTGGATCCCATAAAATATGTTATTAAAATGAAATTTTAACTGTAACTTAGATTAAAATTTAGAATTTAACTCATACAAACATAACTTTATCAAAATAAATAAATAAAAGGGAAAATTGCAATCGATGCATGAAACCTTTCAGCTAGTTACAAACTTTGTCAAAACCTTTCATTTGTACTACCCGCAATACCAAAATTTAAAAAAATCACAGTTCCAGTCCTTATTAACAGTTTACGTCCATTTGATCACGAAAATCGTTAGTTGACCCCAGAAATAAAAAATATATAATTTCCACCAAATAGACAAGGACAATTTCGAAATTACACATAATTTCTACCAAATAAGTTAAAAAATGAATTAAATATCCCAAAAATAATTTTAAAAAAAATGTCCATCTCCTTCCCCACCCCATCCCATGGAAAATCAACTACCATCATGCCGCCACCGGTCCCGTCGCCACATCTCCCACCACCACCACCATCTCACTACCATTGGTCCATTTCCCATATTAATTCACTAGGGAATGACTTGTAATTGTATTGCTCAACTTCTAAAGATTCAAGCTCTTTCATCCAATCAACCCTGATGAAGAATTTAGTGAAATCCCTGTCCATTTTCTCCTAAATCTTCTTCTGTACACTGTAACCAAATTTTTTGTCACTATATTGCTTCCATAATTCCTCAATGGCTTTGAGATTAGATTCTTAAATTAATTGGATTTCAGAGAAGAAAACACAACCACATTTCTAGGCTTCTTCTCCAGCGAGGACTATGAGGAGGCGGCAAGTTTCTTCATCGGCTTCTCGAAAGTTTTTTGAGGATAAATGCAGTTGGAGCACGTTAAAGGATACGTTGGGAGAGGTGGATGGAGTGGCGAATGATAATAGAAATGGGGAACCAAATCAAAATGATTGGTTGCACTGATGAATTGGGGAATAAAGTCAAGCGATTGTGGGACCGGCGGTGGCGGGTTGGTGGTGGTGGGAGATGTAGCGACAGGACCGATGGTGGTTGACTTTCCATGGGGTGGGGTGGGGGAGATGAACAGTTGTTTTTTAAAAATTATTTTTGGGATTTTTAATTCATTTATTTTACTTATTTGGTGGAAATTGTGTGTAATTTTGATATCGCTCTTGTCTATTTGATGAGAATTATAATTTTTTTAATTATGGGGTCAACTAACTATTTTCGTGGTCAAACGGACGAAAACCGTCAATGAGGACTGTAGCTGTGATTTTTTTAAAGGTTTGGTATCGTAGGCGGTACAAATAAAAAGTTTGGGCAAAGTCTACAACTAACTCTAAGGTTTGGTACCTCGGCTGCAATTTTTCCTAAATAAAATGATAATATTAACTCCAAAAGTTGGGGTGACCCGTGTCAGCAACAGTACGGGACTCAACTATCAAATCAGGTGATATGTGCACTTGTAATGGAAGGTTGTGGGAAGTTTCAAAGAAAAAAGATGTGCATGACTTTTGAATTTTTCTTTTGGTCTTAATATCAGCCTGCATTTGACTATATTAGACAATTTTGAATAAAAATTTGTTAAGATACCTTAAATTATGTAGAGAGATTATTTTTCTATGATTGACTTGTGAAAAAGAAATCTCAAGTCAGCTATGTCATCTTTCAGTTGTAAATTTGAGTTCAAAGAGGTAATTAAATGCACACGGAAAAGTGGGCACAAATATCGAGTACATACAATGTCTTGCGTCCCTTTCGTTGAATGATCAATAGGAATTTCTTTTGATTGTATCGGGGCAGACCTAGAAATTTGAGTGAGTTAGGGTGGTTAGTAGCTGAAATCCACAATAACGAGATTATTTTAATAAATAATATTAAAAAATTCTTCAATATAAATGTAAAAATCATATGAAATGAAAATATAATCCAAAATAACAAGAAAAAAATATATTTTTTGAATCATATACACATGTCAAATTTCAAGTTGTGACAGACTTAAACCAGACAAAATGAAACTTATATGTAAAACATAATTAAACGATAAATACTAATTCCAAACTTAGGCAAAACTTATGCAATGTTTTTAAAACAACCATTTTTAGAACTATTTTTGACCCAAAAATGTGTGTTTTGAACTCTTAAAAAAATAAAGAATAGCAGTTAGATTTTCCAAATTTAAATTTTACAAAATAAATTGACAAAATCTAACAATAAAATATATATTATGCATTGTTATTATAATCACAGATTGTACAAATCATTGGTTCAACGATTTTTAGTTAAAGAAATAATAATAATAATAATTTTTAAAACAAGTAGTCTGTTACTTTCTAAATTGAATATATAGTTTCTTATCACACTAATTGCTAAGATTCTTCAATTGCCTTAGCGGTCACGCATTTTATTTCCACATGTAGAATATGGGTTCAAATCTTGCTTATTTCAAATACGATATAAAATTTTGATTCGAGCAATTTGGAAGTTAAAAAATTAAAAGAAAGAGGGCAAATTCTTGGAATCAAATCTTGTACCTCTTGCATGTAAAGTTAGCACCATACCATCTAAGCTCCACGACCTATTGTTAAAATTATTACATTTACACATATGTAATGTTATTCATCAAAGCTTTATAAGTTATTTTTTTCCGATGGAACCAGTACGGGCGACCGCGCCGGCTGGCCGGGTGCCGGATCCGCCCTTGATTGTATTTGGACAAGAGATGGCAAAACACTTCTAGGAAAAAGGGTAATTTGTACATAATTTTTATGAAGAGTGCATAACTTGCAAATTTATTGATTTTCATTTTCAAAATTTTAACACAAATACATAAAATAATATAGCTTTGTATATACTTTTTTGAATTATATATATATAGAATTATGCTGCTTGGCCAGGGTTAAAACCCAACCAAAAACCAAGTGGCGCTGCCCTATCGGAGGGTGGGCTGTCGGTGGGGGCATAGCTTTGTATCTACTTTTTTGAATTATATATATATATATATATATATATATATATATATATATGGTTGCAGAAATCTTGACGTTCGACATTTTTAATTTAATCAATGACCAAACTCATTTTTATTTGTGAAATCTCTTCAATAATAATGAAAATCATCAACTAATTATAGTTTATTAACAATCTCAATAATATCCATTTTATTTTTAATGTTTGAAACATCCAAAGAAGACCGAAGACATTATTCTAGTACTAGGAACCACGTTTATGTTGTTTTTGATGTAAATGCAATAAAAAATTGAACGAGACACTTACATGGGAAACATAATTTTCTCCTAAATTTGGTACCTTAATTTGATTTAATAGGTTATCATATTGAAGTTCTTGTAAAGAACAAGAAGTAATCGGGATTGATAACTTTTTTATATCATAGTATTTAATTTTCATTTACGTCCGTGATAAATTTTGTAACATAATTTTGTCTTCCCAATTTTGTTAATACTAGTGAAGTTTTGCTTCTTTCAAGTGCTAGTTTTCATTAATCAACAATTTTATGAAACCTATCAATATAACAATTGATAGGAATAAAAGAGACAATTTTAAACATCGAAGTACACATTATTTTGGAAACTGGAAAACTTATTGTCTGTTATGTCTATTCCTATGGCAAATCACGTGATGGCCATCTATACTGAGAACCAGGACAAACATCTATTTTTTTAGGCGAGCAATCTGAGTGTCTCCTCTTCCACCTTCATGCCTAGAGTGATGAGGCTATATATTCCATTGCCACAATGCCCTTCGTCTTTGAGGTTTTGAGATAGTAGCCTAACGCCTTATCAACAACAACCTCGAGGCATTTCATTTTTGTGCAAACTTGTCACATCTTCCCTCCAAAGCGATCAAGAGGACCAAACCCCTTAGCCACTTCAGATGGGGCTCCAGAATTCGAGGCACTCAGCATCCTAAATCTTAATGTCTTGTGTAAATTATAATCTGACACATTGAGCCTAAACGAATGATAATAACTCCCCTTTGAACACAACTTACAACTTTCATCGTATTGTGCTCTCCAAAGAGCAACTCTTCTCAAAATCTCACTCAAAAGGTGCTGAGTTGGAATCCCATTCTAACTAAGGATTCTTATGGGTTCGGAGGTTCCAACTATAGGAGAATCAGGAACGAGGAGCTTTCCCCCTTTCCACCCGACTCTTAGTCTTAAGAATGTTGGTTTTAAGAGTAGTGATTAACTTTCTCCGACCCTTACTGCCCAACTTGAGAATAGACAGCTAATGTGTTCCAATTATTGAACATGGTTCTATGGTCGGTCGATGACCCCTAGATGCCAAAGGCACCCTTGGGGTGATCTCGTAGTTCCTACGGGGTGGAATTTAATATGAAATCTTTATAAGGGCAGTTTGGAGTTAAATTTCCTTTATCTTGCCAAGGTTACAGACCTATGAGGGTTGTGATGTCATGTCATGGTGTTTGACTTATGAGCCGTTAGATAAGGTCACGTGTCTAACATTAAGAGGAGCTCAATTTTATTCCTTTACTTATAAATACTCATACTCGATATTATTTGAAGGTAATTGACAACTTATTTTTCTCATTCTAGAAATACAAACTCTACTCCTACATTTCTCCTTATTTTGTGTTCCTCCCATGCCTAATTTTTATTTCATATTTGACTTGAGCATTGAAGTGCGTAAGATAGTACCCTATCCTTTTCTTGGAGAAATCTTGATTATGACAATAACGTGTTTGTCCAAGTATGCATTTAATATATGCATAGATGAGAGATGAATGAAGATATGTTAACGCGTTGAGTCCCAACCAGATTCATTAGTAAACCTGTTACGGCTCTCCTGACGAGTAACCAGCTAACAAGCCAATCAACCCCACACTCTACATCATCCTTCTACCTATCCATGGTGAGGCCATATATAAGGTAATTGAAGTGATGCACCAACCCAACTGAGGTGCCATGTAGAAGCCGACCTTTATGGCCTAGGAAAGGTGCTACGCATGCATCATGGGAATGAGTTTGAGGAGAACAAGCTACTCATTAACAAAGGACATTCCTTACTTCATATCTTTCCAAGAGATCTTCCTTACTAGATTCACTTACGATTGATTGATGTGACATTTCTGTTGCAGACACATAAAGGTCAAATCGTCAATCTATGTTTCAGAGGTCAGACCAAGTGCTAGGGTTGCTACTTTTCAAAAACGGTAAATGCCACACAACCTACAATAGATGGATGACACTTAGGTCAGGACACCTCGACCATCAAGATGAGGCCACACATCTTTCCATCCAATGGTCAATATTCCAACACTTCTATTATAAAGGCTCAAATTTAGTATTATTTGAAGGTAATACAACTTTATTTATTCAAACTATAAACTTGTTCTCATTATTCTCCCTACATACCCTCTGGATCCAACCACTCTATACTTAGTGGCTCACGCCTTTAGGACATCCCACACTCAAATACCTATGTATTGACTGACTTGATCATAGAGCGCATACGACTGCCTTCACCACAACTAGAGAAGGCCACATACAACTTATGATTTGTCACTTACCGTCGACCTCACCACCAACATCGTCAAGGTGAAAGGACTGATGTATACCTTACCAACTTAAGACATAGATGTGCAAACAATTTTTGTGATTTTTAGTGGAAAATGAAGATGGCATGATGATTATTTAGTGAAATTTTGATTTGTATATGCATGTGCAAATCATTTCTATGATCTTCCATTTGAAAAATGAAGTGGTTGGGATGTTGATTTGTGAAACTATGATTTGGATCATCACAAGTTTTGACCCGTATCTTGGCATTGCAAAACATAGCAGTAGGATACATTGTCTCTATTTCTCGTTCAACCAGTGATTTGCAACCATGGCGGTGCCGCTTTGTTATTATTTGATGGCAATGTCATGTCAGAGGTCGGCAGAAGATTAATTTCGATAAATGAAATATGTTCGAGCCTCTAATGATTTCTTATTCAATAAAGCATGTTTTAGGTTTTTATTGCACTAGAGTGTGTTTTTAAGATTACGAGAGCTGTGATGTTGTAAGAATAGAATAAAAGATAGATACAAAATGTCTTCCGCTAGTGTGAACGATACTCAATCCCATCTCATATGTAGATCGGGTGTGTATATGAAGCTACATGCATCGTACACTGAAAAGAATTCTAATCGTAATTTTGGAGATGCCATAGTGTGAAGGTATGATAATAATTATTTAGTGTAGCATATCAAATATAGGATTTACAGAGTGATCTGATTTCTATTTTTATTTTATAGGATGGTGTTAGGTGTGGGGAGTTTGATTGGAATGACGAGGTTGAACCGTTATTAGGACGCCAATCCAGATTGATGTATATGTACCTTTGGACACTGAGCGACTTAAATGGTGTTGTCATCAAGTTGTTGGATAGATCAACATAGTTGACAAAAAAATATGTTTAATCTAATCGTGTACTTTCTTGGTTCACTGTTTTGTTGACATGTATGCTCGTGTTACTCGTTGTAGTGAAGCGTGTAGGGGTGTCCAAAAGTTCCAAATTGAACCGGATCTAATCGAACCCAAATCGAATCGAGCGGTTCTTCATAAGTTAAATATCCAAACAAGTACCCGAATCGAGAACCGATGAGTTTGAGTTGGGTTTCAGGTTTAAACCATAAATCGAAGAACTGAATAAGAACCGAGACTAAATAATTTCTTTATTTTTTATTTATTTAATTAAATTATTTTATTTTTTCTAAATAAATTAGCAAATTAATTAAATAAATAAGATCATTTCATAATTTTAATTTTAAATCCCAAATCATTTTAAAGCCCATTAGCCAATTTTAAAGACAAGGAACAGTGGCGTTTGTAATCCGTTTGCAGTTTTTGTAAAGATTATGGACTATCGTCATAATTATATCTTAATAATTGATATAACTATATCACTATTTAAATTTGCTCATTAAATTTAAAGCCTTCAAATGAGATAAAATTCTAAGACCATTTAATATTAATATCTACTTCTTGGAATTTGTATGCATTGAATTAATGTTATTCACCAGCTATTTATTTAAATATTTTTGAATTGGGCTACATTTTTTTTTTTGTAAAAGTTACGAATGAAATGTCATTAGTTATATTTATGTAGAGTTGTTGTAAATGTTAAAAAAATTAATTATGGTACGGAACCGAATGGAACGGAATTGAACCCGAACGGTTCCATAATTATATTTGGACCCGACAATTTCATTTATTAAATACCCAAAATTTTGGAATCGAATCGACCCACGAACAGCCCTAGAAGCTTGTGTAGTAAGTAATTGGTCTTGTATGCAGGTAATTTCTTTGTTGTTAATTTGGTTGTTCAATTATGTAATATTTTCATGTAGTACGGATTTTCAATTTGCGTAGCATTTATGTGTTTCCATGTAGTACGAATTTTCAATTTTTGTATTTTTTCTTCAAGTAGTATACAAATTATGGAAAATAATAATGAACCGCTGATGTGGACGTCTGTGGTGGGCAGACTAATCTCCTACTCAGTAATAAATAATAATGATATGATTGGCTGATGAATCTTTTTCGTACAGTTTCTTAGAATTTTATTGGAAGATACAGCTCATTACATATATGACAACATCTTCCTTTAAACTATTCGTTTACTAAAAGAGCCATAGTCTTGAGTCAAACCAAAGAATCAGTGCATCTCATTTCTTGAACTATTCTGTCTCTATATTTATATATGTGTGTGTATTGTTGCTGGAGTGGCATCTCATTTCTCAAATAATATAATCCGCGGTTTCATAATTTTCAGAGTCAAGAAAATCATTCTCGTAAATCCTGGGATTCTGTTTAGTTCAGAGCCATGGGAACTCAAGTATTCACACCAGACTACGCAAACGAAGTAATTCTCTTCATTCTTTAACCCCCCACCCCCCCCCCCCCTCTCTATATATATGTGTGTATATATATATACCCACACGCATGCATATATACATATATATACCTACACGCATGCATATATGCATATATACATATATATGGCCACACTGAAATTTGAGAAACTTTTTTTATATGGCTTTTTTTAATTTATATTTTTTTTGCTCAGGAATTCTATACGTGATTTTCTCATAAATATGCATATAGTAGATGGTATATGAAGTTCTAGTTCCTTCTTCATCAAACTGTCTAAGTTCGAGTCTGATTTATGATAATTGCCATATTAGTCTGATAAGTGCTGACTTAAATTTTATCCTAGTTGATTATCATTCGTCTTTTAATTAGTTATTTTTCTCAATAACAAAATACTTTGGTTTGTTTATTCTAGCTTCTTAATGTCTTGATTTTCACAAAAAAATTGAACATATTATAATATTAAGCCCCTGTTTTAGGGTCATTAACAAAAGAATTTGAGGGAAAATGATATTTTGAATAGTTATTTTTTGAATAATATGTAGTTAAAAAGTAAAAAAAAAAAAAATATATATATTTACGTACAAGATATTTTATTGTGTCAGTGTTTGATTAAAAATGAATATAAAAAATAAAGAATTTTGAAACAAAAAGAGTCAAAGAAAGGTTAAGAGGGTGTTTGGTAGAGATTAAAATTGAAAGTATAGTCGTTATTGTTGACTTTTATTAAACGGATGAGACTCAATAACGGCCATATTTTCAATTTTAATTGGATTTTAAGTCGTACCAAACAGACTCTAAGTAGAAATACAGTCCAAGTCTATGAAGGTTCACACACGGCAACAAGCAAGTCTATTTTTGAATTCTAGCACTACTTTTGCAGACCAATCAGCGTTAATCAAGTTGATCAAAGACGTCACAAGTACTTATAAGAAATTTAAAGGAAGTAAATTATTGATAAAAAAATAATAATTATAATCATATTACAACTGTAACGAGTTTAAATAGTAAGGAGGGACCAAATTTAATGGATTCTTCAAATTGATACCATGTTGATGCGACTGACCTAATTCACCTATTGAATTTAATTTTCATTGGTGAAATTTTCAATAAATGAACTATCGCTCAACTAACAATCTAAATAAGCATTTCATTAATTCAACTAACCTTAGCATTTATAATAATTCACAAATTACCAGATAATGTAATTCAGTACAGCAATATTATAATGTGCAATAAAAAATAAATATACACATTTATCTAATTATGATATATATATCATAATATCACAAATCAATTTATAACCACATTAATATTATTACATAATTATCAACATATATAAAACAGTAGTTTCTGTAGAATTAACTTGGGTTTTAATTTTCTCCCAAATGCAATAACGAAAATTGATTAGATTTTACTGTTGAATTCTAAAGTATATTATATACATAATTCCAAAATTTTGTAAATAATAATCATGTATATCAAAAGATGCATAAAATTGTAAAGGAATTCAACAATGCTTTTATTATATACATAATTACAACAAGGAATTCAACCTTATAACTTTGATACCGATGTAGGAATTCACCCTTGCTTTAAAGAATGAATTCCAAGATCTTTGTGTGGTTGAATCACATTGTATCTTAAATCTCCAAAATCAGCATTTTTTTTTTGGGTTCTCAAATGGTCACAATCCTAATCCCAATTGAAAGAGATTATTATCCAAGATCCAAGTATCCTATTTTGTGAGTTTTCATGTCAAAATAGTAATTTTATGGCATTTTCAATTTTGGTGTATTTTTATATAAGAATTTTACCATTTTTTCTTGCCATCTTTTTCCTCTCTTGAATAATTATTAGAGGTTTACATGGAAGTTAATGGAGGTTATTAGAAGTTGTATGTTTGAATTTCAAGTTCAAACCACTCCCTCGAGCCCTTTTAATATATTGTGTGTTAGGTTGCCCCATATGGGCGATCCACAACCCATAATTTTGATGAATAATATAATACTTTGAATTGGAGGTTGATGAACGAGATGCACGAGAGAAAGCGATAGATGAATGGTTGCCAATATCTTCTTCTAGGGATGCAAAATGGTGGTACTCAGCTTTCCACAACGTTACAGCAATAGTTGGAGCTGGAGTTCTCAGTCTCCCTTATGCCATGGCTCAACTAGGATGGTATGTTCCATTTTGGACAACAATAATTTTTTTAGCTTTACTATAACTTTTGCTGAAAGCAGTGTTTAAAATTTGTCAACAATGCTTTTATTGTATGTACTAATCAATATGTATATACATAAACGTTTGAACTCTTACAGAGTGGGAATAAGTAGTTTTATTTACTTATATCTTTAACACACTCCACATGCTGATTAGATTCAATTTTTCTTGAATTTCTTAAATGGTGTCCGTTTCAGTGAGATTCTAAAATGAAACTGTGAATTAATCTGTTTCTATGCTAGAGAGCACGAGAAAATCTTTTATTCTTTATCTAAGTCTCTAGTAGTGGATGCATAGCTCACATTGAGTGGATCAGTCTCTAAATCTGCGTTTCATTACTCGTCTTTGATTATTACCGCCCTCGAAAGTTGAGAATGCAATTATGTCAATAACATACCAAGTAATAATTCAATACCGAATTTTTTGCTTATATTATCAACCTGTATTCTTATCTTAATACATACAAAGGAAGTGGACATGGCTCTCATACCTATGTACCACTATATTCTGGGTGTTGTTTTTCTCTCGAAAGTAGGGATTATGGTTTAAATGTCAACTAATTTCTCAACACTGAATCATTTGTAAATATTTTCAGGGGCCCTGGAGTGGGTGTACTAGTAGTATCTTGGATTATCACTTTATACACTCTATGGCAAATGGTTGAGATGCATGAAATAGTTCCTGGGAAACGTTTCGACAGATACCATGAACTTGGACAACATGCATTCGGTGAAAAACTTGGTCTTTACATTGTAATACCTCTACAGCTAATTGTTGAAGCTGGTGTAGACATAGTTTACATGGTTACAGGAGGGGAATGTTTGCAGAGGTTTTTTGAATTAGTATGCGAAGATTGCAACGAGATTAAGCTAACCTATTTTATCATGATCTTCGCCTTTTTTCAATTCGTGTTGTGTCTTCTTCCGAACTTCAATGCCATCTATGGAGTGTCTTTGGCTGCAGCTGTCATGTCTTTGAGGTAGACGGCACCCTTTTTGCCAGTGAATTATGTTGAGTTTATATCATTTTTTAGCAATCCCTTTTGAAAATTGTATATTAAATATTCACTAAAAGTGTGAGTTATAATACAATTATTTAACATAGAAAATGGACATAAATATCTGGTTTCATGAAATCCAATGATTAATGTAAGATTACTATTACAATCTTTAACCTCATCATACATCGAAAGAAAAGCTTTAAACTTATGCACGTCAAGCAAAAAGTGTGGAAGCGAGGGGAAAATTGATTTGTTGGATTAATTTCTCAATAGTTGGTCAGACCAGCTAAAGAGGATTCAGAAAACACCTTTCTCCCTCGCTTTATTTTATGTTATTCAGTCTCATTTGATGATTATTTATTGTGAATCTGTTCGACATATAAGTTTACTATGATCATCTGATATAAGCTATGGAATCCTAATACATTGATGATTTGACATGAAGTTACTCAACCATTGCTTGGGGGGCATCACTCAAAGAGGGTGTACAACCACACGTGCAGTACGGCTATAAAGCTACAACCACAGCAGGAACTTTTTTCAACTTCTTCAATTCCTTGGGTAGTGTTGCTTTTGCTTATGCCGGTCATAATGTGGTCTTGGAGATTCAATCTACAATGCCTTCTACACCAGAGAAGCCATCTAAGGGACCTATGTGGAAGGGGGTGATTGCTGCTTACGTAGCCATTGCAATCTGCTACTTTCCTGTGGCTCTTATCGGGTATTGGATTTTTGGGAATGAGGTCGAGGATAACATTTTTAAAACCTTAAAAAAGCCTGTGTGGTTAATTGCCATGGCTAACCTGTTTGTTGTCATTCACCTTAGTGGGGGCTACCAGGTAGGCACCTGACTATGTTTCCTTCAATTATTTATTCGTCTAAAAAATATGAAAACATTTTTTTTTTTATTTCTATTGTTTCAGATTTATGCAATGCCAGTTTTTGATATGATAGAGTATGTACTTGTAAAAATACTGAAATTCAAGCCTAGTTGGGTGTTGCGAATTGTTTCGAGGAATATTTATGTTGGTATGTACAAATTTGTTCTCTACAAATCCTGTATTATACTGATATGTGGTCTATATTATATCATCACGTTCCTCACAAGTTTATGCACTCCTAATTGATTGCAGCATTTACTATGTTTATTGGAATTACCTTCCCTTTCTTCAATGGGCTTCTCGGGTTTTTTGGTGGATTTGCTTTTGCATCAACTACATACTTTGTAAGTAAATATTCTCCACTGGAAGCATTGCACAAGAAAACGAACAAGATCTTAAGGAGCTTTATTCTTTAATCTTGTACTGTAATGTCTTCTAGTCTGCCTAAGCAGATTAATAAAAAGAGACATAAGACAAATTTTGTAGGTTGTTTTATCTAGTTAAATAAACTCCAACGTATCAAATATGTCACAAATGCCATATCATTCTTATTTGTATTTTATAGCTGAATGTACATCTTGCAGCTTCCTTGTATCATTTGGCTAGCTATCTACAAACCAAGGAAATTCAGCCTATCTTGGTTTACTAACTGGGTAAGTGTGAAATCTGCTATCACAATCTTCGAGTTTTAATTTGCAAAACAAGAAACCTGACTGATTCAACTTCTCAATATGGATTTCAGATTTGCGTTGTTCTTGGAGTTATTTTGATGATTGTAGCCTCTATTGGAGGATTAAGGAAGATTATTGTCAATGCAAATAAATATCATTTTTACTCTAAAGAAATTTAAGAAATTCGTCGTAGAATTTCTCGAAAACAGAAATAACTCAAGTGGAAGGAATTATGGCCGTGTAATTAGATGAAGGTAATTTTGTGGGGCTTTCCACTGCTTCCGGACTTTTATTTCTGCATTTAATCTATGTGCATAAACTTGTCTTTTGAACTTTCTTATATGTAATCCTCAAGTTTGGTTGATAACACTGAATATTATATGGGAGAAGAGAAGCTAAAATTTTATTATTATATTGTTTAGTCATGTCTAGTATAGTTAGATTGAATTCCTATATTAATGCAGCCATGCATATTGTGTATTGAGATACTCGAAATAGCAGTGGTCAAGTGACCATACTTGCAGTGCTAATTAAATATCTTGTTCAATTTGAGAACCAAAAGATCATTATATATTCGTATATCATGAGGCTACCCTTAGTTTCAACAACTCGTATGCATCACATTTGTCTTTAACTTGTTGAAATTATATTTGAAAGTGCATTAACACAGTACTTGAGTTCTGAGCTCTAATGAGACTTGTTATTTGGAAAATTGTTGTATAATACTGATGGTAACAAATATTGTCCTAATGAAAGTATCTTAGTTTAGTACATAAAATTAGTTGAAATCATGATTTCTTTTCGTTGAGACTTCTCTTCTAGAGCTCAGTAAAGTATGAGAGGAAATAATGTCCTGACTATCAAATCATTTAAGTTCCTTATTTAAATTTACAGAGGCAGAAAATTATAGACGCAACAAAAAGAAATAGACTAACATCTCAACAGGAATGACTCACACATCAGACAGGAGTAATAGGTTGTACCTTAAAAAATATAAGATCAAGCAAAGTCTTATAACCATCGCATTCTTCTTCCTCTATCGACCTTTAATATTTCTTTTAATCCTTCAATAACCAGAAAACACAACATATACATTAAACAATATACTATACAAGTAAAATGTATTTTTATTATATTTTATGGAAAACTTGAGTATCTAGGATAACGGGGAGGCAATGCTTAACAGCCGAGCTACCTAGTGCCTTTCAGTGTCACATACAAGGACAGGGGAACCTCACTGCAAACAATGGTCTCTGCAAGATTACTTCCTTCATTTCTCTGAAAGTTGCAAATTTCTACCCAACTACAACAGTGAAAACCTCAACAAAGGCACAACTGAATACAAAGGCATTTGTTATTGACAGTAGAAAGCAGCAAACTACAGAGTTTGGAACTACAAGCAAACTGCAGAAATCCCTAGCTAACTTTTCACACAGTTACTATTATCCCCTACAGCCATAGACATAGAAAAACTCCAAATAAACCTTAATAATTATAATATTTACAAAGTGTTAGAAAATATTTTCAACTCGATGAAATTGAATGTTTTGATCAGTGGCTTTGGGTCAAGACATATGCTATAACCTTCCCATTCTACATTAGAAAACAACCAAGGCCTTGATGTGAAGCATAACTATATATCACAGATTCTTCACCTGGAGAAGGGAGAGTAAAAATTGTAGTTGAAACTAGTCGATTCTTCAACTCTAGAAAACTCTTTTCACAATCTTCATTCCAAATAAACTTAGCATTCTTCCTGGTCAAACTGGTCAAAGGAAGAGCAATTTTAGAAAATCCCTCTACAAAACGGCGATAATACCCTGCTAAGCCCAGGAAACTTCGCATTTTTGTCACATTATTAGGCCTTTCCCATTTCACCACTACTTCAGTTTTATGTGGTTCAACATATATTTCCTCTACTAATATAACATGTCCCAAAAATACCACTTTACCGAGCCAAAATTCACATTGACTGAATTTAGCATATAACTGTTTGTCTCGCAAAGTCTGCAAAATGATTCTGAGATGCTCTATATATTCATCATGATCTCGAGAATACACTAACATATCATCAATGAATACAATCACAAATCCATCTAAGTTTGGACGAAATACCTAGTTCATTGATCCATAAACGCTGCTAGAGCATTGGTCAACCCAAACGGCATCACAAGAAACTCATAATGGCCATACCTTGTTCTAAAAGTAGTTTTCTATACATCACTATCCCTAATCTTAAGTTGATGATAACCAGAACGCAAATCAATCTTTGAAAATACGGTAGTACCGCGAAGCTGATCAAACAAATCATCAATACGTGGTAATCGATATTTATTTCGAATTGTCACTTTATTCAACTATCTATAATCTATACATAATCGCATGGTGCCATCTTTCTACTTCATAAACAAAACTAGTGCTCCCCATGAAGATGCACTAGGTCTAATAAAACCCTTGTCTACCAAATCTTGTAATTGAACTTTCAACTCTTTCAATTCTGTTGGAGCCATCCTATATGGTGCTCGTGAAAGAGGTAAAGTCCCTGGAATTAGATCAATAGTAAACTCCATATCCCTATTCGGTGGTAAACCTGGTAATTTTTTTGGAAATATATCAGGAAAGTCTTTGACCACTGGGAAGTTTTCAAGTTTTATTTTGCTAGCATATGTGTCAATCACATGAGCCAAATACGCGTCACAACCCTTATTAAGTAATCTTTTAGCATCAATAGCAGATATCACACACGATGGTAAAATCCTGCCATGTCCAGTGAATATAACTTCAGGCTATCCTGGTTGTTTAAACATGACCTCTTTTCGAAAACAATCATCCGATGCTTGATTTGCAACTAAAAAGTTCATACCTAAAATAACATCAAAAACATGGGTGCTAAGAGGTATTAAGTTTGCCTTCACCTTACACTCATTAACGTTTATCCCACACTCTTGGTATATACTATCTGCTAACAGTGATTTACCTACTGATGTACTCATTACCAAACAACTGCCTAAATGTTCTGGCTTTTGATTCACATGTATAGCAAGTGCAAATGAAATAAAAGAATGTGTAGCTCCATGATCAATTAAAATATGTGCAGTTTTATCAAAAATAGATAACATACCCATAATAAAATTCGGTGACTCTTCTGCTACGTCATAGCAAAAACTTTTCCATGCTTCTTCGGTCTTCCAACTTGACCTTTCGATTGGGTACTGCTACCACTTCTAATATTAGACTGGATCCCACCGCTTGCACTTGCTTTATTTGCTAAAGCATCTCCTTGGCCTTGCCTTAGTCTCATACTTCCAACACTAATTTGGGGAAATACTCTCTGCGACATGCCACCCTCCTATAATAACATTGGACAATTTCTTTTAAGGTGTCCACCTTGGTCACATTTATAACAAACACCAACCCCCTTGAATTTTAAACACTCACCAAGGTGAGGCCTTCCACATAACTAGAAATAAGGAAATCTAGACTTGCTAAAACTATCACCTTGCCTAGAAGTATATTCTCTGAGAAGAACCCCGAGTATGGGGACAGTTAGTCATTGGTTGTTGTACAACACTGTGACTAAATCTAGAACTTTGATTTCCCCGTGATCTGGACTTGAAATGACTTGAGCTGGACATACCAAGGCGAAATCCTATGTTGTCCCTCTGTGGTGGTCTATAATTAGAAGTACCCACCAATGTCTGACTACTGCTTACTCTGAATTGTGTATGTTCTCTAGCAATTGGTGTTTCAGAAATGCCCTTCTCTACTCTTAAAGCTGATTCAACCAATTTGCCAAATTCGTTCCAACCTGTAGTTGTCACTACTGATCGGATTTCTTCTCTTAATCCATTTTTAAACTGTCTGCATCTATCAATTGCATTGCTAACCAGAACTTGAGCGTAATTTTAAAATTCAATAAATTTTACATGATATTCTGCAATAGTCATTTGTCATTGTACTAACTTCAAAAATTCATCATGCTTTGTATCTTTATACGAACGAGGGTAATAGACATCATAAAAGATACGCCTGAAACCCGTCTAGGTAAAACAGAAGGGTCTCAATATGTGCTCTACATTGATTGCTCCTAATCATATGCCCCTTCTTCTAACAACAAAGTAGCGAGGCGTAATTTTTCGATCATCTAGTCACCCTATGACATCAAATACTCTCTCTGTCTTGATCATCCATGCTTGAGCAACTAAAGGATCAACTATGCTAGTGAAAACTTTAGCTGCCAATTTTGTAGCCCTCTCAATACTAAAATCCTTGTCCATATTGCATATAGCTGACACTACAGCAGTAACAATTCTTTCAACAGCCATATGATCATTTCCAACTACATTCCCTTGTCCCAAATGTTCTGAGGGCATATGAACAGACTCATCCACTCGTTCATGATGGCTAAGGTCATTTCTATCAGGAACAATGTGAGTCTGGGGCAACATATCTTCGAGCCTTCGAGTTTTACCACCATGAGGCATGACTCCTACAATCAAATCATTTTAATAAACATTTCGGCATTATCTACCCCGTAATTTGGACAAACTGACCTGTAAACAATTTTATGCGACCCCAACAATAATATCATATCAATGCTAATTCATGAGTATATAACACAGTATAGAGATAAGCCGAATTCTCAAACTTTTACTATGAAAATAAAATCAACTGTGCATATAGATGAAAAATACATAGTGAGCCCATTTAACTATCTACAAATGATGTGGAATGACATTCAGAAATGAATGTGTGTCCTAAAAACACTAACTATGTGTTCTAGAAAATGAGTCATACTAGCTAACTTCATCGGTTGCTTTGACACCAAATCAAGTCTCAACTCCACAAGATGCCCAAAAACTCTGCTGCCTGATAAGGAAATAGTGGAGAAATATATGAGTTGATAACTCAGCGAGTGGAGAAGTTTCAAAGTAATTATACCTTTCCATTTACACATTTTTATCAACATCAAGTTTACATAATTTCTCCGTCCACAATACAACAACATATAATAATAATAATCAAAAGTGAGACATCTCATAACATGATTTTTGTTCTTCAAATAATTCTCATCTATTAAGCCACGTATTTTAATTTCTTTTTATCCCTCAATTTGACTTTTCTTTTTCTCCACTAGGATTTTCATTTAGTTTTTTACCATCCACTAAATGTCATAATTGTTTTAATCATTTAAAACCCATTATGATAATTATTAAAGAAAACAAATAGCCATTTCAATTACAAAACTTAAGTGCACGTTACCTCATAATCCCATTTATGTACATAACTATATGCCACTTACATTTGTTTTTATTCCCGTTTTGATTACTGCAAATTACCATCTTCATTTTGTGTTTGATAAGCAACAACATTTTACAACTCCTAAAGCCATGTTTTCTCTTTCCAACTATTATACTTATACATAAAATTATTTCGCCATTTTCCCTGGACCTAAGGCACCTTGAATTTGAAAAATTTCTGGAGAGGCTAAGAGTACAAGGCATCTTATTTCAAATTGGATGCAAAAAGGGTATTTGAACTCCAAGTATTTAAGGTAGGGTGTTTGTGACACTCTCGTAAATGAAGTAAGAATTGTTAGTTTTTGATTTGCATTAAACATGTTATTGTGTTACTTATATGGCAGCACTATTTGGTGATTCAAATAAGAGATCAAGGAATGATTTTTGTTACTTGAAAGGGGTTATCAAAACATGAGAGTAAGTGGACTAACGATCACCGATTCGCTTTGCAAATGATGGTGACCCAAATAACCAAAGTTTGCATTTTTAAAAAACTTATATATTTTTATCATTTACTTAAGTATTTCCTACAGATTATTACTTGTGGTACTCATCCCTACAAAATTTACAAGTTAATTCAAGGCATGGCGGTGGTTTGGCATAGTAGCAAGTACTCGACAATTTGAAATGCTCTTTAACTTTCTGGTAAAATTTTCAATTATGTAAATCTCTTACGAACACTTAGATGAATTTTTTTTTTAATGTTTAATTTTCTATTTCTTCTAGTTTTTATATACATTGCATATCAACTATAACTTAGAAATGTTGGATTGATTATGCATAAAGTTTAATTACTGCTGAATAAATTTTCACATTCTGTCCTCTTACTTAAAAATGGTATAACTTGGGCTACGGTGCATGTTTTAGAGTGAAATTAGTGGGGCTTGAAAGGTTTATTAGTCTTATAATAGTGATCTTTGGAATTATCTTAAAATATTACATAGAGAAAAAGTTGTGTCCGTTTTAAGTAGACTGCATCGGGTCCGATTTGAAAATACTGAAGTTAAAAATTATTTTCGTACTTCAAACATCATCGTCGAGACCCCAAATTCTTATATATTCTATGTATATGAATGTTATACGCTGTGTTAGAATATCATAAATTTTAGTCGACGTTTACTTGGTCAACTTATTTTTCTCTCCGCCGCTGCACAATCGATACATGTTTTCCAAAATCAAATTACACCATAATTGTCTAAGTATATATGGACAAATATCTACCAATATTTTTATATTTCAAAATTCAAATTTTTTATTAGTTACAATTTATTTTGGTTAACATTAAAGAGCCCCAACTAAAAAGATTTTTCTTGTAACGCTTCGAATTTCAAGAATCTTGGGGCGTTACAACATCTCTCTCATATGAGTTCTCTTTCCTTTGTATTTCAGTTTGTCTTTGTTAGCGTACAATGTAGCCAACTTATTTGTTCCATTGTATCCTAGAGGAAACAAAATTTGACAACTCAGCCGCGTGCTTTGGAACTTTTACATTCAAAAATATTTGCTGCTGTTCAAGAGGTTTCTTCTACCACAAGTCGGGTTGGATTGCAACATTGAAGAGTTTAGCACTGGCATAAAGAAACCCGAAACACTAAGAATAAAAGAAACTAAGTATTCTTAGTAAAGGTTGATACTGGTCTTCAACTGATTGATGCAGTTTCAGTTAGCCGTGACAGCAATTTCTTAAATTTAATAAAGCAAATTTTATACCAAAATATATATGCTACTTCATGAAAAGGCTGCACTGATACTGATTTTATTATGTTCATATTGATGTCATTAATTGATATGCTGCATATTTGCTACATACATGGCCTTGTTTTGATGATATTAGCACCTATAGGAGGCCTAAGTGATCTCATAATTAATGCAAAACCTTCTATTCTTAAACATCTTTCTATTCCAGTTGGATACCAACTTCTGTTACGCATTCAGAGAAATTAAAACGAGGACAGTAAAAGAAGATGACATAGTAATGTTTCAAACAGTTTTCTGATATAAGAATTCAAAACCATCTGACAAGAGGATCGTAATGGACTCCTTTAGTTTTATAAGCTGCATCGACTTAGTATTTTCGGACCAGTGCAAGTGTTATTGTGACTTGCTTACGTGACGTGAAGCTTTTGTTATGTTAGTTCCAACAAGATGTATTCTTTAATGCAGAAAAAAAAATTTCCATTTCATGTCAACATTTCTATTAATCCAACAGGCAGAGTGCTCAAACCACGGTGGATAAGAACACCACCTAAGGGGTGAGAGCAAACAATTTCAACTTAATACATAAAAAACTATCGTCTTGACATAAACTGGCTGTTGAGAAAAGTTGATGAAGAAGGAAAATATAACCAACAACAAGAAATAGCTAAAATGTAAGGTTTGAACATGATTATAAATCGCTGTCCTCAAACGATATTTGCAGCCAGCGGGGAAAGTGCTTGAAGGCTTTTATGGCAAATAATTTGTACGAGTGAACAAACGTTAATCCAAGTCTGATTCATGCAAACAAAACTTGAAAAAAGCTAACTAAGGAGCAAAATTATAAAAACTTCGTTAGAACTTAGATTTTTGAATGTAAGGGAATCAATTTGATGTTTGTGATATTTTTTTCAATCACACACACACACACACACAATCACCATGCACGAAAAGGTGCAAAAACCAAGCCAAAATAGTGTGAAGCCCTTCAAAACGACACCAGAATTCAAAACCCCAACAAGTAAATTTTTGTACTGAACGGCCGTCCAATACAAAATCGGGCCCCAACAAGTTCAACAAAATGACCATTTAATTACAACACAGGACTCGGCGGCCGCCAGGCCATTTTTTGGTCTTCATAATTTTTTGTTTTCGATTGTTTTTCTTATGGTTAACCACTTCCATCACTTTAGAAATCACTCCTCATTATTAATTTGAACAATATCCAACACTGACTTCTAACTTAAGTAGAGTAGGCAATCATGTTACTTAATACATCGATTGTGAGGCAAGAATGAGTTTCTATCTGATCTTCAATGCAATACCTTGATAGCTAAAACTCAATATTTTTGAGTGGACTATACCTACTCCAACAAAACAATGATTTTCACTCGAAATTGCAAACATAGAAAACTTACAGCGTAATATTAGCTAAGGATTCATCAATTAGATATATATATCCATGAAATTCGAATTCATTTAAGGATCCATATGTTGAAAATATAAACTTCATTTATTTAGTCAAGTTCATTCATGTCTCTTGGGATTATTCTTGCATACATTGATACACTGTTTTTTTGAAAGGAGGTAATTTTATTGAAATGCCTCACATGCGGTTGAGGTAAACCGAGAGTACAAATGAAAGGAAATTAGAACTCAATACAATTCAAACTCTAATGTAAGGTAATTCCCATCTATCCGTGTGTAAAATTCCTCGTAGGAGAGTAGGAACTTTTTGTTACACCCCACTCATTATAGTCAAAGTGAAAAATTCAATTGCTCAAAGTTTTAGTCAAATAAGGATTTAAATGGAATAAATTTTTTTATTGGGGTTATTTTACAAATTGACAACATTTGAAGGTTTAAGCTAGATAAAAATTTATTTTGGGGATCTACTAATATATTATTGGAAGTTAAACGGTTAGATTTTATATTCAATGGAAGTTAAGGACTAAATGTCATATTAAATTGAAGAAGAGGGACTTCCTTTGCAATTGTTGGTATAAGTCGATTACACATGGCAATAATATAATCAATTGCCCAATTTCTCATTTGATATATACATACACACAGATAAGTTGGAGAGAAGGATAGAGAGAGAGAGAGAGAGAGAGAGAGAGAGAGAGACCGAGATAAGAAAGGAAAAAAAAAAAAAAGGAGAAGGAAAGGGAGGAAAATGGGAAAAGGAAGAGGGGGAGAAGAAGAAGAAGAAGAAGAAGCTTGGGCTATACTTTTCTTCAATTCTCATTTGATTTAAAGGTAAGTAAGAATTATGTTAAATTTTCTAGGTTCGAGCTTTCTACTTGAAAAATTCAGCAAGTGGTTATAAGATTTAAAGTTAAAGAAGGGATCAAAATTCAATGGAGGAATTGTGTCAATTGAGGATGGGATTGGTATAGGTAGATATACATGGACTGAAATTATATAAATGAGACTTATCTAATTAGATAGCTTTATGCTAGTATGGGAAGTTGTATACGGATGAGAGATGAAATTGGATTAAATGGCACCATTGGTATACATATGTAATTTAACCCAAGTTTACTTAATTGGTAAGTTCTATGTTTAGTATAAGGAATGAAATTGGAAGAGGTAGCTGATTCTAAATTGTTAGAGAAGAGAGGGCAATGATTAGCAAATTGTCAATAGTGGTGATAGGCCGGTAAATAATCAAAGAGAGGAATAGTTAGTGAATAGAGAGGCAAGAATAAATATAGAAGTCGGGAAATTACGTGGTAGACTTATTAGTTACTTATCGGATTTTAATTTGAGTTATATCGATATTTCAGGTATTGACGTGAAAGTTTGGAATTACTCGTCAATTTAACCAGATTGCTATCCATAGCTCTGTGAGTGGAAAAATATAAATATTGTATTGATAATTGATTATATTATTATTCATTTTATGCAATTAAGTGAATTATTTGTCCAAGGTTATGATTAATTTGGAAATATTCCTTCATTATGATTTGTGTGGAATTTTAAAGATTTTGTATGGATTATATGTGAATTGGAATGTGAGACATATGTGATATTGAAATCAACCAGAAAAGTACCCATGATTATATACTTATTCTAGTTGACGGAGTAGCCTTGGCCGTGTTCTATACTACACCGAGGGGTATTGACTGTGGATGAAGGGGTCTGATCGTGTACCTATAGTTCACTGAGTGGCCTTGTGCGTGTTATAGTATTGATTATAAGAGGTCTTTGAGACCCACTTTTGATCACGGAGGGACCTACGGGCCATGACGAAAGTATTTAGCCCAATGGGCGGATTAACGATTTCAATCAGAGGGTACATTTTTGGTTGATTACATGTGATGGGATGAGATGAGGATATGAATTTGAGCTTATGGTTATATCATGATTGTTAGATGATATTTTTCATTGTTATGAGATATCTCACCTTATTATTATTATTATTATTATATGTTGTTATACTGTGGATGGTTAAATGATATAAACTTGATGTTGATAAAAATGTGTAAGTGGAAAGGTATAATTATTTTTGAACTCCTCCACTCACTGAGTTAGCAACTCATATATTTTTCCACTATTTCCTTTTCAGGTAGCAGTTGAGTTTTTGGGCATATTGAGAATTGAGCCTTGATTTGGAGTCAAAGCCACCGACGAAGTTAGCTAGCATGACTCATTTTCTAGAGCACGTAGTCAGTGTTTTGGGACACATGTTCATTTTTGGGATGTCATTCCACATCATTGTAGATAGTAGATGGGTTCACTATGTATTTTGCATCCATTTGTATAGTTGATGTATTTTCATAGTAAAAGTTTGAGAATTCGGCTTATCTCTATATCGTGATATATAATCATGAGTTAGCATTGATATGATATTATGGTTGGGTTTGCAAGAAATTGTTTACAGGTTGGTTAGTCCAAATTATAGGGGAGATAATGCCGAAATTTTTATTAAAATGATTTATAAGGTTCATGTTGTAGTAGTAGCCTTGATGGTGGGTCCCACTTTTAGTTGGTATCTATCATCGACGCACGTCACACTCCGTGTCCATTAGCTTTATCTAGGGTAGGGCTTGTCACTTTCTCTCCAGAAAATAGACCAATAGACGAGCATTCACTTCCATTTTTAGCAAGAAAATCAGCCGCCATCTTAACTTCTCGAAACACATGATGCACCTAAACCTTGAGCAAAATTTCCAGAGCCACCATAGCGTGTACGCTCCTCTTTGTATCCATTGTACCACAATTTTAGAATTCGTTTCCACATCTATATTCCTTATGCCAAGATCCCTGCACAAGCAGAGTCCATCGAGAAGTGCGCGGGTCTCAGCCAACATGTTAGTACTGCTACCGTAATGATGAGAGAACCCAGCCAAACAGACCCTCTCGCTGTCACGTAAAAGACCCCCACCACCAGCCGGACCTAGGTTACCTTTTGAAGTGCCATCAACATTTAAATTTTAGTTGTTCCCCCACCGATTTTTCCAGCTGATTATTTTCACCTTAGCTTGTTTAACCTCATTAATGGGACAGTTTAAGGAGTCAAATATTTTCCTGGACTTGGAGATCTGACCAGCAATCTGTGATATCATTGTTTTAGTCTGCCAAATGACTTTTTGCCAAGAAACGGGGTGTTCCTCCATACGAGCTTCACATCTACTCTTCTATAAATGCCATGTGATAATAATAGGTGTAATGCCTCTTAGAACGCCCAGCTGTGAGGATTTAGACGCCTGTTTTCTCCATAAATTCATCATTCCTATCCAAGTGTTAACCATAGGTAGAGACATCTTAAAATGCACAGCAAAATAAGAACAGACCTTTTTAACTAACTTACCATTGCACAGAACATGGTTAATTCTTTCCACCGATGGGATGGTACAACAATTACATTTGGAAGCCAATGGGATCCCAATGTTTTGGACCACTTCATCAACCAGTAGGCATTTTAGCCGAGCTCTCCATGATACAAATGAGATCCTTCGAGGTATATAGTGCTGCCACAACCACCGTTTCCATGGACATGACACTCCTTTGTTCCGAATTAATTCCCATACTGACTTGGTGGAGAAAACGCCATCTTTGCTTGGCTTCTATATAAATTGGTCACGGTCCTTCCATAATTTAATGTGCACCCGTTCTATATCAGAAGCCTGAGATTCATCCAATAAATTTCGGAGCCGACTACCATTCTAGTTTCCATTGGGCAACAGCAAGTCCCTAATTTGTAGTTGCGGTTCCTTGACCTCAAAACCTACGTCAGCCAGGCTATGGGCACCCATCAAGTTATCATACCAAAAATTTGAAGACCCATCTCGAACACGACAAAATGTGTTTTGTAACACTGTATGCACTGCTGATATTCCCCCTTCCAAAAAAGAGAATGTATGGGAGAACTTTTTCAGCAAAGCTACAGGTTTGTTTTTCATGTATTTGGCTCGAAAGAATTCCGCCCAAAAGGAGTTACCAACCACCAGCTTCCAGGAAAACCTCATAAATAATGCTTGTTGGACTTCACCAAAATCCCGAATGCCCAGACCCCCATCTTCCTCTGGAAAACAGATTTTCCTCCACAATACCCATTTTCTTTTTTTTTTTTTAGCACCATCAGTAGCATTCCAGAGAAAGGATGAAAGAATACGATTCAGTTTATAATAAATACCTTTGGGCAGATTCTGAACGAATAATGTATGGATTGGGATGCTACTAAGAACATGTTTTATCAAAGTGATTTTGCCTCCAAAAGAGAGTAGGTGACCCTTCCAACCAGCAAGTTTCTTCTAAATTTTATCCATCATAGGTCCAAACATATCCTTAATTAATCTTCCTGTATAGAGTGGGACCCCCAAATAAGTGTAAAGAAGGACTCCTTCTTTAAACCCCGAGGCAGCTAGTAATTTTCTTTTATGTGTAGCCATGATGTGTTTGGAAAAAAACATAGCAGATTTCATGGGACTCGCCTCTTGACCCGAGATCAGTTCATACTTTTTAACAATCTCTAGAAGATTGGTGATGGACTTTTTCCTACCATTAGCAAAAATAAGTAAGTCATCGGTGTAAAATAAATGACTAACTTCGGAATGAAAAGGCTGAATATGGTTGTATTCAAAGGCCTGATTCAGCATTCTAGACAAAAGCTCTTGTACCAGAATAAACAAGTATGGTGACAAAGGGTCTCCTTGGCGTAAGCTCCTCGATGGCTTGAAGAATTCTCGAGTCTTGCCATTGAGCATAACTCTATAGTAAGGAGATGAGACACAATTAAAAACAAAATTCCTCCATTGGTCAAAAAATCCACATCTACTCAAGCATTCCAGGAGAAATTTCCAATTAACTCTATCGTAAGCTTTAGCCATATAGAAATTTCCAATTAACTCTATCGTAAGCTTTAGCCATATCGATCTTCAATAAAGTGTTTCCCCCTCTCACTTTCCCGTGTAGGCTATGTACTAACTCTTGAGCAATAGATATGTTATCGAAGATGCTTCTACCCTAGACAAAAGTAGATTGCTCACGAGAAATTAGTTTGTCAAGAAAAAGAGATAGTCTAGCTGCCATAATTTTGGACATGATCTTGTATACCACTGAATAGAGGCTAAAAAATCCTTTGGCCACAACAAGGAGATCATCCTGGAGGAAATAAAGAAACTAGCACTAAAACTATCACACCCAGGTGTCACGGGCTGCAGCTTTGCTTAAACTCCGTGTTGTAAATATTTATTTAATTCGTAAAATAGTTAGAAAATAGAAAAGAAAAAATATGATTCTAGAGCCAAATGATATCTACTCCCGTCATTTGGGTTTTTGTTCATAAGTCTATTATAGGGGGTATTGGTCTTTCAAACATTTTCAAGCTTACTAGTGTTTTTTCCTGCACTAGCCATTGTGATTTTCTGCTTTCGTCTATTGTAATTTTCATCTTTTTAGCAATCAATGAAGATGCTATTTTCATTGTGTTCAATTTCATGTTGCAAGCTTTCTTAAAATTGTAATCAAATTTACTTTTGTCCCGACGCAACCGAGAAAAGACGGAAGGTAGTGTAGCGGAGCAGACTAGTCCCTTTCTGTGCTAAGAAGAAAGGTAACCCGTGAAAGTTGGTATCAGAGCTGTGGCTCGAGATCTCGTTAAGAAAGCTATGAAAATTGACCCAAATTCCTCGAACACCACAGAAGTGGTAGATGTTCAAAAGAGGAACACCCGACAGCGTTTGGAGGCGCTTGAGGTGACAAACACCAGGTTGTGTTTTGCCATGGAGAACCTCGGGGATAAGGCCGAGGCAGCACAGACGGAAAATCGGGAATTACGCATCCAACTGGATGAATGCCAAGAGGCATGCGCAGCTATGACTGATGATGTTACTATCAAACCTGAGTTGCAGGATGAGATGGGAGCATTGAGAACTCAGTTACTAGTTCTTCAACGCGCGATTGGCAACGGACAAGCCATCGCACATGAGCCGGTGCATAAGCTCAGAATTCCAGAACCGTGTACCTACAGAGGTGCACGCGATGCTAAAGAAGTTGAGAACTTCTTGTTCGATATGGAACAATACTTTCTTGCGGCTTCGATCAAGGACGAAGCGAGAAAGGTCACAACAGCTGCCATATATCTAGGTGGAGATGCAAAGCTATGGTGGCGAACGAAGTACGTGGATATTCAGGCCAACAGGGTCCGAATTGATTTTTGGGATCTTCTCAAGGAAGCTATCAAATCTCAGTTTTTCCCAGAGAATGTGGAATACGAGGCACGTCGGGCCTTACGAGAACTGAAACACACAAGCTCCATCAGGGAGTATGTGAAGGCCTTCTTGGGGCATATGCTGAATATCAGAGATATGTCAGAGAAGGACAATCTATTCACCTTCTTGGAAAGGTTGAAAACTGTGGATGCGCATGGAACTTCAGAGACAGAAGGTCACTGATTTGAACTCAGCTATGAGAGCTACTGAATGTGTAAGTGACTATCAATCGAAATCAAGAGAGGATCGACCTTCGGGGAATAGTCAATCGGTCGAAGGTGGAAGGAGACCTTTCAGACCCAGCTTGAACTCAAATGGGGGAGAGCGTTACTCTCAGAATAGGGGAGGACCCTATCAAGGCAACCGCCAAAGTAACTCGCAGGGAAACTATCACAACAGCCGTCAAGGAAACTATAACGGCAGCACCGGTAATGACTGGAATCATGGAAAGGCAAAGGAGAGCAGATCTGATGTCGCTCTTAGATTGAAATGCTTTCTATGTGAAGGACCTCATCGGGTGGCGGAGTGTCCTCAGAAACGGATGGTGAATGCATACTGTCAACTAGCAACTGGGAGCTCAAGTTCGAAGCAAAATATCCCACAAGCTAGCTGTCGAGGTGACACCGACTCCAAAGGAGACGAGGATGTAATTGGTGCATTCTCGCATTGGAGCAATACATTATCGCACCAAGCTACTAAAAGGGATAGAGTTCCCTTGAAAGAGTCGAAGATCGAAGAATCGAAGGCTCGTATTTGCAAGGCTAAAGGCCTAATGTACATTGATGTGAGGATCAATGGAAAGCCAATCAGGGCTATGGTGGACACCGGTGCCACGCACAACTACCTCGCAAGTTCCGAAGTAGAGCGGCTCGGACTTGTTCTAGAGAGAGGTAAGGGAAAGTCAAAGCGATCAACTCCGCTGCTCAACCAATAGCGGGAATAGCACAATCCATGCCGATCAAAGTAGGTCCATTCGAAGGAAGGACAAATTTGTCGGTAGTTCAGATGGATGATTTCAAGCTAATTCTCGGATTGGAATATCTTAGGGATACAAAGACAGCAGTGTTGCTGCATTCTGACTCATTAATGATGATGGGGAGCAAACCATTCATTATTCCCACACAGGTTGGGAAATCTGGCAAGAATGTGTCTCGGCCATGCAGTATAGTAAGGGTTTCAAGAGGAATGAACCCTCATTTTTGTGCTTTCTTCGAGTAGAGGAAATCGAAGAGACAACCGGCTCTACTCCAAAACCTATCAACGGGTTTAAGGAATTCGAAGACATCATGCCGGATGTGTTACCAAATAAATTGTCAATGAGGAGTGCAATTGATCGTGGGATTGGACTTGTTCTGGATACCAAACCTCCCACCAAGGCACCATGCCGTATGGCTCAGCCGGAGCTTGAAGAGCTTCGGAAGCAATGGAGAGAAGTGTTTGGAAGTGGGACTATCGTAGAGCACACTTCCGCACCACCACAACATGCAGGCTCACTGGGGTACCTTTCCATCCTGAATGAATCGGTCGAGAGTGGATCAACAAACTACATTAGTGGATTGCCAAGAGTTGGAGACTTTGGCACTATCATCATCGGGATGGACTGTTTATCTAAGATTCAACGTTCAGCACATTTCCCAAGTATGTATCAGTCGAAGAGACAGCTCAACTCTTCTTCAAGCCTATTGTCAAATATTGGGGATCGTCTTTCGTCAATGATCGAGATTCTCGATTTATTAGCATATTTTGGACCGAGTTGTTCAAACTTCTTAGTCCAACTTTGAGCATGAATGCTAGTATTCATCGAAGATTAGACGGACAGCAGTTCAATTCTATGCTGGGAGACTATTTTCAGCACTTTACCTCTGCCTCGCATGAAATTTGGGTGAGACTTTCGGATGCGGCTCAGATGTGTTCCATTGTTCAAAAGAGCTCTTTTCTCAATGAGAGTCCTTTCGAAATTACTACTAGCCAGCAACCGTTACTCCTCCATACTGTAGATACCGATCAGAAATAGTACAAGAAGTCTGCAGATTTGAAGCAACCAGTTCTTAAAGTGAAACTACCAAAGATGAAGGTTGCTGAAAAGATTCTTGGCTACCAAACTACTCGAGCTTCTAGGAAATATTTTCAAGAGTACTTGGTCAAATGGAGCGGATGCAATAGCGAGAAGAATACTCAATGGCTCTGAGGACATCGCTAAAACAAATGGGGGAGAATGTCACAGGCTGCAGCTTTGCTTAAGCCCCGTGTTGTAAATATTTATTTAATTCGTAAAATAGTTAGAAAATAGAAAAGAAAAAGTATGATTCTAGAGTCAAATGATGTCTACTCCCATCATTTGGGTTTTTGTTCCTAAGTCTATTATAGGGAGTATTGGTCTTTCAAATATTTTCAAGTTTACTAGTGTTTTCCCCCTGCACTAGCCATTGTAATTTCCTGCTTTCGTCTATTGTAATTTTCAGCTTTCTAGCAATCAATGAAGATGTTATTTCCATTGTGTTCAATTTCATGTTATTGAAGCTAAAAGGATTTGGAGAAAATATTATTTACTTTTCCTTATTAATCAATACAACCATACCAGATTAAATAGGCAAGAAGTAAAGTGAAAAAGAAGCGGGAAAACATTCCAGTTGGCCCTAACTACTTGCACTATAAAAGAACAAAAGCTAACTAACTAACCTATTACAAAAAACGTGTTTACAATAAGGAAATAAGGAAAAAGCAAAAGCGTTATTTTCAATACTCCCTCGCAAGAGTTCCATCTAGAGTTCCATCAGATTTAAACTTGTTCTTATATATCCACCTACACCCAACGACATGTTTTCCAGGTGGCAGTTGCACAACAGACCATGTGTGGTTATCTTCCATAGCTTTCAATTCAAGCTTCATAGCTTCACACCAATGAGGAAACCTGATAGCTTGATGAAAGAATTGTGGGTCAAAGTGTGATGAAATGGATAAGGCAAAGTGCTTGTAAGGTTTGGAAAGATTTTTATAAGAGATAAAATTCCTAATGTGGTATGGAGAATGAGTGAGAATTGGATCAATATGAGACAACAGATTACAATGATAATCATGAAGGTATTTGGGGGGTCTAAGGGATCTGGTGGACTTACGAATTTCAAGATTCGAAGTACGGCATGATTTAAATCACTAGGCATATCTGGAACATGTGCTTCATGAGAATGATGTGACTCTATAGAAGGAGAAGGAATGATAGCATCCTGAATATTTTGTTCCTGATAGTGGTGAGAAAGTCCATCATAAGAATCAATAGGAGTGGACAGAGTGAGAGAAGGCAATACCAAATCAGGAAATGGATCAAGTAACTGATCAGAGGGCACTATGGTATGGAAAGGGAATGTTCCTTCATGAAAAACAACATCCCTTGAAATGAAGATCTGTTTGGAAGCAATATCCAGTAATTTGAATCCCTTGACACTTGAGGGATAACCTAGGAAGACACATAGTTTGGCACGAGGTTGGAACTTGTTTCGATGTGCAGTAAGAGAAGAGGCAAAACTTAAACAGCCAAAAAATCTAAGATGGGAATAATCAGCAGGCTTGCCATATAAAAGTTCATAAGGTGTTTTGTGTTTCAAAATGTGAGAAGGAGCTCTGTTAATAAGGTATGCTGCAATTAATACACATTCAGACCAGTAATGAATGGGAATTTTAGATTGAAAGAACAAGGCTCGAGCCACATTTAATAAGTATTGATGCTTCCTTTCAACAACAGAGTTTTGATGTGGCCTCTCTACGCAGCTGAACTGATGGATAACCCCTTTATCAGCAAAATTTTTTTACAAGCCAGCTCATGTGCATTATCAGATCTAAAGTATTTAATTTTGGCATCAAATTGTGTGGCAACCACGTTGAAGAAACGGATAATAGCAGCTTCCGCCTCTGATTTGTAACGCAACATGTAAATCCAAGTAAATCTGGAACTATCATCCACTAGAGTTAGAAAATACTTGTGTCCTGTATGTGATGCTATATAGTATGGCTCCCATATATCACAGTGTAACAATTCAAAAGGCCTCTCAGACAATTTATTTTGTGATTCAAACGACAGCCTTCTTTGTTTAGCAATGGGACAAATGTAACAAGGTGAATGTCTATTCAATTCTGAAGTGTTACAGGAAATTTGATTCCTTAAAACATCTAATCTTTTGAAGGACAGATGTCCAAGTCTATTATGCCATATATGAGCGGATACATTGCTAACAAAATTATTTAAAGAGGAATTGAACTTTTTGGTATCTAGAACATACAACCCCTGAATGTTACTGCCCCTGCCAATCATCTTCATACTGATATTCTCCTGTATTTGAAATTGGCCCTGTGAGAAGTGTACTGTCAGTTAAGAGTTATCAGCCAATGCACTAACTGATAGTAAATTAAATTTGAACTGAGGGACGTACAAGACATCATATAGCATCAAACTAGGACTTAGCTCAATTTCACCACATAGATTGACTTTAATTTTGGAGTGATTTGGCAGAGTAATGCTGGCATTTTCAACTGATCTCATGTTTACGAATGCCTCAGCATTACAGCAGACATGCTTAGTTGCTCATGTGTCTACTATCCAAACTTCATAGTACCAAAAATAGGATCAACAGAGATGGAATGACAAATACCTGAAGTGCCTGTAGTTTGCTGTTTTTCCAAGTCAGTAGAATTTGTATTTGAATGAGGTGCCAAATGACTTGACAACATGTTCATTAGCTGTTGATACTGATTTGAGTTCGGATTTTAAATGAAATCCCCCACTCCAGGTTGATCCACGTGTTGATTGATGGATAGTTGATTGACATGGTTATTGGCAGAATAACCTTGAACATTCTCTCTAGCTCTCAGTTTGAATCCTGGAGGATATCCATGTATTTTGTAACACTTATCAACTGAGTGTCCATGGAACTTGCAGTGGGTGCAATAGGGCTAATCCCTTTTTCTGAAACTAGCTACATTTCCAGGTTTGGTTCCTTCATATCGAGAACCATAATTCATTACACTTCCAGATCTAGACCCATCATAGCGAGAACCATAATTCATCATAGGTTTGACAGCATCAGATCTAACAGAGAATGCTGCAGAAGCACCAGAAGACATACTATCAGAAGATGATGTCTGTGCATTTATCTTTCTCTGGTTTTCCTCTTGCACCATGAATGAGAAAACTTTGTTAATAGGGGGCATAGGATCCATAAGCAGGATATGTCCTCTAACTTGAGAAAAGGACTTATTCAATCCCATAAGGAAAGACATGATGTATTTCATCTGGTGATACTTGTTTATCTCCTTAAATCCTTCACATGTACATTTTCCACAGCTGCAATTGGGACTGAAATTGATTAATTCTTCCCATACCGTCTTCAATTTTGTAAAGTAAACACTAATTAAACTCTGATCTTGAGTCAAATTCATAAGTTCCTTTCTCAGCTGAAAAATCCTAGGTCCATTGCTTTGTTGGAATCTCTCATTTAGATCATTCCAGATCTCACGAGTGGTAGAGGTATAGATGATGCTGGCTGAAATCTCTTTAGAGACCGAGTTCAGTATCCACGACATAACTATGTTACTGTTCCTAATCCATGAATTTATCAATTCCGGATTTGATTCATCAGGCTTCTCCATAGATCCATCAACGAAGGAGATTTTATTCTTAACAGAAAGTGCGATGATCATCGCTCGATTCCACGATCCATAATTCTCACCTGTAAGTGGCTGTGACACCAATACCAATCCAGGATTATCTGAATGGTGAAGATAGAATGGGCTAGATGGTTCATCAACCGCTGATTTGTTCTTGGATGAATTCTCATCAATGTTGATCTGATTATTTGCTGTATCCATTGCAGCAGAAATGAGGATCTCCGAATGATTTCGAGATTCAGAGTAGAGAAGCTTGTAGCTCTGATACCATATTGAAGCTAAAAGGATTTGGAGAAAATATTATTTACTTTTCCTTATTAATCAATACAACCATACCAGATTAAATAGGCAAGAAGTAAAGTGAAAAAGAAGCGGGAAAACATTCCAGCTGGCCCTAACTATTTGCAGTATAAAAGAACAAAAGCTAACTAACTAACCTATTACAAAAAACGTGTTTACAATAAGGAAATAAGGAAAAAGCAAAAGCGTTATTTTCAATACATGTTGCAAGCTTTCTTAAAATTGTAATCAAATTTACTTTTGTCCCGACGCGATCGAGAAAAGGCGGAAAGTAGTCTAGCGGAGCAGACTACTGCTGCACGGTGTCCCTTTCTGTGCTAAGAAGAAAGGTAACCCGTGAAACCAGGACTACTATCTTTGGGGATCGACCAAAGGGCGATTTTACCTCCTCCAAAGTTGGTGGTTCGCATAATGTTCTGTTATCCTCGTTTGTAATTATCGACTGAAAGAGTTCAAGATAATTAACATCCATGGATATAGGCGAGACAGAGAAAATTTTGAAAAAATTGTACAGCCCCCTTATGAATAGCATCATGTGAATTCATGTGAATTTCTAGAACCATGTGATCTATGATTTGGCTCCTATTTTTATTTTTAACCGATACATGGAAAACTTTGGTGTTGTCATCCCCTTCCCTAAGACATTTAATACTTGATTTTTGCCGCCATACAGTCTTATCTCTGTCTAGCCAAACAACATACTGATTTCGACATTGCAGCAGTTGATTTTTAGCATCCAACGAGAAATTTTTCCATTAAAGAATTTTCTAGTAGAATCAACTTGTTTTCGAGGAATCCTATCTCCTTTTGCACCCTACCAAACACCTCACTATTCTAGGTTTTTAATGCTGATTTTAGATTCGTCAATTTACGGCCAAGACACACCATTGGAGAGCCCTCTTCACTAATTTCCTAGATGTGTTTCACCAAAGGCAGGAAGCTTTTATGGGAACACCACATGTTGAGGAAACGAAAAGGTCTAGGGCTCGACTAGATCGGATAACGCTACTGCGGAGTCGTGATTTTTGAAATTTTGATTAACCATAATCCGATCTAGTCGAGCCCATATACGTCGTGTGCCATTTTGCCCATTACACCAAGACAATTTAGGTCTCTCAAAAGGAATGTCCATCAAGCCTAACTCTTGAATAAATTCATTCCCACAAGGCCATAGAAGGTATGGACAGAACACCTAGTTTCTCATCTCTGTTCCGAACTGTATTGAAATCCCCTCCTACTATCCAACCAGCATCTCCATAGTCTAGGTTTTCCAATTGATCCCATAATTTTCTTCTCCGATTCTGACAACAGTTGGCATAAAGAAAAGAAAAAACACCCGAATATGACCCATCGAAACCCAACCAGATAACTGTTGGTCTGACATGCTACTCACTGATACAGGTTCTTCCTACCTCGCCATTGGATATGTAGTTTGAAAATTTTAAACGACGAGCCCAACAAACAATTTTTTCATCAGAAACAAAAGGTTCCAAAATAACTAACAAAGAGGGATTATATTGTTTTTCATCGCCATAAAAAGACGACACAATACCCCTCGCATTCCATACAATAATATGCATTATTAATAAGATATTTTGGACCTCGTGGTGATACCTAGCGCCACATTTTTCCGACCATTGCCCCCTACTTCTTTTAAATGGTACTGTCTGATGTGATCTGTGTTGTAATTCAGATCCTCCAGCTCAGGTAGTTCATTTTCCTGCTCACCATCAGATGAAATGTGATCCTCCATTGTTCTGTGTTCATTGTGCACTCCAGCTATCTTAGGCGAGGACTAGGGAAGAGGCTCTCCTCTGATTACAAGATCCACAATTTCATCCATAACATTCATAACAAGTAGTTCATGAACAGGATCAGCATCCCCTTTCACAATAGCCTGGTCTAGACAATTTTCATCAGACGTCATGTTAATTTCCAGTGATTCAGTGTTAACTCGGTTGCTGTCATATACGGTACAAATTCCAATTCCTGCATTGTCCATTATGATCACTTCCTTTTCACTGTCTTCTGGAATGTCCCCTCCCAAATCTTCAAGTCTGGTCGCAATTCTACCATCATTACATCCAAAAAGAGTACATGTCGAAGGAATCAAAATGCCTCGTTGCAAAAGCCTCTTACGTTTTTCAGCCATATTGGTATCCAGGTTCACTGCTTCGTTATCCATTGGCAATGCCGTTGACACACCGGCATTTTCCTTCTTACGCCATATCTTTTAGGTCGAATATGTTCATGAATAATATTCCCTCCAGTCTCCTTTTTCTTCTTATAGGCCGTCTCCAAGTGACCCATGGATTTACAGATCTGACAGAACGCAGGGAGTTTTTCATAGTTGACTTCCTAATATCGGTTGGACGGGTGGAAAGGGACACCTAGCTAGAAGGAATCCACCAGGGGTTTTGATACATCGACCTCAACATAGACACGAGCCCCATCCGTACAAGATGCACAGGTCGTGAAGTTGTCCCTTTTCAAAAAATGGCCAAATGCACCAGCAATAATACGCAGAGTAGATTCATGATAAATGTAGGGGGGAAAGACCAGGGAGGAATACCCATACAGGTACCAGAGAGGACTTCATCAAAATCTGGCGTCCAAACGGCCAGTCTATTGGGAATACCATCGAGATCTGAGGATTCCCTAGCACATGCAATAGCAAAGTCGTCTTCTAATGCAAAACGGATGAAAACATTACTTGGACATTGCATGTTACTTACTGAGTAGAATCCTTTGACACCCCATCACGCCTTTATGAAGGATTGAATCTGATCCAGCTATGGCCTCCTCCTCAGAAACTTTAGGACTACAAAGAACCGGAAAGGTGAAGTCACCTGCCCCAGTTCAATTTTGGAGAAATGAAACCATAGTGCTCCTTCACTCTCCTTTGGTTGCCTCATCTCAATTTTCATCTCAGGAATAGGTTGGGGCTGAGCTTGAACCATGGATGCGTATGTTGTAATCCCCATTGCCGCCTTACCAGGCGGCTGTAGAGGAGGTGCCCCCGCCATCCTATGCCGCGCGACGTCGCTAGGTGAAAATTTTAGAGGGTTTTTTAACCTTGTTTCGACAATGGGCCTTATACATCTAATAAAACATACGCATACATTAATACACTAGCTTATTCATGTACTTTAGAAATACATAAATTAATTTGGGAATTAATTTACATTAGTAACTAGCACATGTATTACATTAAATTCATATTTTGTGAAGCCCATAAATGGCTAGAGATTTTACTCATTTTCCTTAACATATTTTTAAAAGTCTTAAGAAACAAAGTGAGTGTTCTCTTAAATATTTTTTTTCTCTTCTAAAATTGTTGTTCCATCTTCAAATTTCCAAAAAAAGTGGTATCAGAGCCAGATTAAAAGAGCGTGAAAAAAGTGATGACAAACAACAATTCTCTTCTCATACCTTGACTCAGTAATGATAATTATAGCATGTGTTGTATTTATTTGAAGACATATCTAGAAGTCAATATTTGTGGGACTTGATAGAGAGAGGTTTGAACCTCAAAATGAAAAAGGCATGTCTCCAGCATAAAGAGACTTGCAAAAAGCAACTATGAGAAATAAACAAAAGGCTCTTAGAACGATTTATCAAGCTCTTGAAGGTACAATTTTCAGAAGGTACCACTTCATAGCTAGCATGAGAGGTTCTTCAAAATACATACAAAGGTACAAAGGTGCAAAATAAAGTCAAAATTTTTTGTCATCAATCTTTAAGATGAGAATATGAAGCCCTATCCATAGAGGAATCCAAATCGATGTCGTATTACTCTCCGTGAATATTGGTAGTTATTAATGAGATGAAAATGTATGACAAAGAAGTAAATGATCTTTAAGTGATCAAAAAAATTATTTAATATTTAGGAAAAAAAATTCAAATTTACTATGATGGTAATCAAAGAATCAAAAGACTTGAACGAAATGATTGGTGATGAAGTCGTTGGCACATTACAAGCTCATGAGAAGAAGTTGTTGAAAAAAGAAAGAAAGAACCAATGGAACGAGTCTTGCAAACAAGTCTTTCTTTGAAAGATAAGGAAGAGAAGAATAATAGGAACCAAAGAGGAAGAGGGCATGATAGGGGAGATATTCATACAATTCAAGAGGATGGGAAGGCATAATTCTCAAAGAGGATAATAAAAAAAGTAATGGTAGAAGATATGATAAATTTCAAATTAAATGTTACAAGTGTTACAAACTTAGTTAGGATTAATAACATGGAAGAACAGTTCAACCACGTTGAAAATAATTACAAATGAACTTTAAACTTGGCATACAATATACAAGGAGGCAATAATTCTTAGTAGGCACTAGAGCAAATAATCATAAGTGTGGAAAATGTTACAAAACAAGTCAATACTAGAATTGCTCTGATACCACTTGTTAGGATTGATATCACTTGTTGTGATACCAATCAATGGATTGAGATGTTGAAGTTATATGACAAAATAATAAAGTATGTGATCAATAACAAAAGAATAAAAGAAGATAAGAATATGACAGATTTTATTGCATCAAGAATAATGGAGAAGAGAAAAAAATATTACAATGATCCTAACAGCTAGTAATCATAAATCTCGCACTATAAAATTGTATAGAAGAGCCTAGTATTTATAGAAAACATGTAGGGGACGTCCAAGACCCCTTTGTAGAGTTGTTGATGAAGTAGGATGCCAAAAAACTTAGTCCAAAACAAAGTAGGAGAAGAAAAAACGCAAAAAAACTCATTCGAGCCAAAAACTTGCTGCGGGCCCAACCCAACCCGGACCCGGGGCCTAGGTGCCCGGGGTTCTGCCCCAAATCTCAATGTGGTGCCTTGGAGCCATTTCCTTGGCGCTCGTCCCTCGGGTTAATGCTCCAAAAAGTGTCTTTTGCCATCCAAAAGTCCTCCTTCAAATCAAACTCCTAATTATCATTGAAATTTGATCTTCATATGACTCCAATAGCATTCAAAACTTGAATTCTTTATGATGTGCACTTTAATTAGAATTCTTCAATACTTCAAATACCTTAACAAAAGAATTCAGGTCACACCTAAATTATAACAATCTCCACCTTGACACGAATACCACCAAGGAATGAACTAGTTTCTTCAACAATAATAAAAAAATTCTAATTTCTCCAACAAAATACTCCACCTCTTCCAATGAATACAAGTACTACTCTACAGAATTATCTTGGATTCCAAAAAATCATAATGATTTTGAATTAACCAAAATGGGTTGTAACACACCCCAAAGTACAATCAATTACCGAATGTTTTACAGAAAGCCCCTTGCTAGATTGTATACCTTCACTCTATGTAAAGCATTCTCAACAAAATCAACATCCACATACCTTGTTCTACTTAGTCTGTCCCTAGCAGTTGAATACAGTTGCACCGCATGTGATGATGGCAAATCGGTATTACCCATATCTTCGAAATTCCACTTAGTTGTATTCTTCAAATCTGACCATCTATGAGCTCTTAAAGGTATTGTACCAAACTGAATATCTATTACGGTACTGAACCTGTACTGATTGATCCTTCCAAATTTTGCACGTCCCTGCAAGATGGATAACTGAGACCTTTTATGTCCCTCTAATACAATTTAAGCACCCTTACAAACCTTCAAAACTCCATCTATACCAAAGAACTCATAACCCTTTGAATCAAGGGTAGACAATGAGATGAAATTCTTCTTCAAATCTGGAACATGTCGAACCTGGCCAAGTGTTTTAATTGTCCCATCTAAAAGCCTCAATCTGACCGCACCAATTTCAGCAACCCGATAAGATGCGTTGTTTCCCATAACCACGACACCTTTGGAAACATTTTCATATGTAGCAAACAAGTCCTTATTAGGACACATATGAAACACACATGCTGAATCAAGAATCCAATCCTCTTCCGATTTAGACTCAATGTCAGAAATAGCTTAGGGTTCTCCATCACTTACAAAGTTCTCTGTGATATCTGCTTCGCCTGAAGTATTTGAATGTCTACTTGCAGCCATCCTTTCTTTATTCTGCAATTTATAGCAATCCTTCTTCAAGTGCCCCTTCTTCTAGCAGTAATTACAAATTTGATTACTAAACTTAGTCTTCGATTTGCCCTTTCCAGAACCACCATGAGCAATCAGGCCTTCTCCATCTCTGGCCTCAGAAACCAAATGCTTCATCTTCTCTTTTGAATACAAAGCATCATATACTTCCTCTATGGTGAGAGTATTACGTCTATACAAGATTGTATCTCTAAAAGAAGAAAACGAAGCGGGCAACGAACACAATAGGATCGAGGCCAAATCTTCTTCATCATACTCTACTTCCAAAGTTTCCAAATCAGTGACGATCTCTTTAAATACAGCCAAGTGATTTTCCAATGATCTTCCTTCTGTCATGTGATGAGAGTATAAACGATGCTTGAGGTTCAACTTGCTTGTGAGACTTTTAGTCATGCACAATTGTTCTAACCTCAACCATAAAGCAGCTGCTGAATTCTCTTTCAAAACGTCCTGAAGAATAGTATTTGATAGATGAAGATGAATGTGAGAAATTGCCTTTTTATCCTTCCGTAATTTCTCCTCCGCAGTCAAAATTGTGGGCATCTTGTCAATTCCCAACAACACATCATCCAAATCCAATTGTACAAGTACTGCACGCATCTTAACTTGCCATAGCGAAAATCTAGTGTTCCGATCTAAAAGCGGAATGTCATACTTCATTGAAGCCATCACGAACAAAAACTTCGAACAAATCAAACCTTGCGCTCTACGGAAATGAACATTCGCTCTGATACCACTTGTTACAAAACAAGCCAATACCAGAATTGTTGTGATACCACTTGTTAGGATTGATACCATTTGTTATGACATCAATCAATGATTGAGATGTTGAAGTTATATGACAAAATAATAAAGTATGTGATGAAGAGCAAAAGAATAAAAGAAGACAAGAATATGACAGAGGAATTAGGAGATTTTATTGCATCAAGAATAATGGAGAAGGGAGAAAAATGTTGCAATGATCCTAAAAGCTAGTAATCATAAATCTCATACTATAAAATTGTATAAAAGAGCCTAGTATTTATAGAAAACATGTAGGAGACGTCCAAGACCCCTTTGTAGAGTTGTTGATGAAGTAGGATGCCAACAAACTGAGTCCAAAACGAAGTATGAGAAGAAAAAAATGCGAAAAACACTCATTCGGGTCGAAAACTTGCTGTGGGCTTGACCCGGCCCGGACCCCAGTGCCTACTCACTCGGGGTTTTGCCCCAAATCTCAATGTGGAACTTTGGCGCCTTGGCACCCGTCCCTCGGGTTAATGCTCCAAAAAGTGTCTTTTGCCATCCAAAAGTCATCATTCAAATCAAACTCTTAATTTTCATTGAAATTTGATCTTCATATGACTCCAATAGCATTCCAAACTTGAATTCTTCATGATGTGCACTTCAATTATAATTCTTCAATACCTCAACAAAAGAATTCGGGTCACCCCCAAATTCTAACGGAAACAAATCTATCTTCATAGAACTTGAAAAACTAAATTGCCATGTTACATTTGGAAATGATTTAAAGGTGTTATTAAGGGTAAATGTAAAATTCTCATCCAAATGAAGAACGGAGAACACCAATACATTTCCAATATTTATTATATTCCTTCTATGAAGACAAATAATTTGAGCTTGGGTCAACTTTTGGAGAAAAGATATGACTTCCTAATAAAGAATCAACAAATGATAATACATAATTGTAATGGAAACACGATTGCTAGTGCTCTAATTATGAAGAGTTGAATATTCAAAGCGTTTGACGACAAGTGTCAAAAATTCAACATGGATATAGCATTTGAGCTTAGCCATCTAAATTTTCATAGTCTAAACCTGTTGGTGAACAGAAATATGTTGAAGGGGCTGCCACATATTTATCATCTAAATCAACTATGTTAAGGTTGTTCCTATGGAAAGTAATCGGAAGGCTTTCCAAAAAGAATCAATTTTCGAGCCTCAATGCTACTTGAATTAGTGCATACGCATTTTGTGGATCTATCAAGCCAGTATCATTTGGTAAAAGTTATTTCTTCATGTTATTTAATATTTACTTTTCTCTTGAAGCATAGGTCTATTTTTCATAGAACAAATTATAGTGTGTTAGAGGGTTTCAAGAATTTCAAAACAATGGTGGAAAATCAAAATGGTCACAAGATCAAAGTCTTATACTCAAATTGCGGGTAAATATATTGGAGACTCATTCAAAAAAATTGTGAAGATCATGGCATTCATCATTCGTTGACCGTTCATATATCTCCTTAACAAAATGGCTTGAAGTATGTTGAAGACTAAGAAGCTACCAAAAACGTTCAGGCTAAAGTTGCTAAGTGTACTATATATTCGCTGAATCGTTGTCCAACCAAAAATGTGAAAAATATTACTCCTCAAAAGCATGGAGTAGATTAAAGCTAAGTATATTACACCTACGAGTTTCCATAGCATTGCTTTCACTCATGTTCTGTAAAGGATCAAACTAGAAGAAAAGAGAGAAATATATCTTGATTGGATATGATTCAAGATCAAAATGCTACAAGATCTACAATATATTGAATTGAATAAAAAGGCGGTCATTAGTAGGAGTTAGTTACCTCAATAGTCACTGAACTTTATCGAAAGTTTCCACTAGGTCACTGAACTTTAAAAACTACATGGTTTGTCACTAAACTTTCAAAATTGCAATCTCATCCATCACTGAACTATAAAAATCATCACTGAATCAGTGACCATTTGGGAAACTTTTTGCAAAGTTCAGTGACCTCGTAGAAATCTTTTGCAAAGTTCAGTGATGAAATGGGTGATTTTTAAAGTTCAGTGATGGATGGGGTTGCAGTTTTAAAAATTAAGTGACTAATCACGTAGTTTTTAAAGTTCAGTGACCCGGTGAAAACTTTTGGTAAAGTTCAGTGACTATTGGGGTAATTAACTCTCATTAGTAGATATTGAGTTCAACGAAGAAGGAATTTAGGATTGGCAAAATCAGCTATAAGAAAAATAGTTTTTTTTGCTTTTTGATGAAGATGAAGAACTAGAAGTCGTCTTGGTTCTAGGTGAGGGGTCATTGGGAAATAGTGGAAGCGATGCGGTACTAGAAATAAGCGTGCCAACCCAGTATCATGAGTATAGTGAGTTATTGTTTTTTTAACGCTTTATTGATATGCTATTTTACTCTTAAACCTTTGTTCTAACTTAATATTTTTTGCATCTACAGTTAGGGCAGGACAAAAATTTCGAACCGAACCAAAGCGAGAGGTTCTTCATAAATTAAATACCCGAACGGGTACCCGAATTAAGAACCGAACAGTTTGGGTCGGGTCTTGGGTCTAGACCAAGAACCGAAGAACCGAATAAAACTCGAATCTAAATAATTTTTTTTTATTTTTTATATTGGATTAATTAAATTTTTTAAAACAAATTAACACATTAATCTAGCTAACTTTATTTTTTATAATATATTTATTTACTAGGCTGTTCAAGCCCATTTGTAAAATTATTTACAAAACTCAATTTGCTATTTAGTAGCCTGTTTAAGCCCATTTTAAAAAACTGGAACCAATTTTCCATTTATAACTTTATATAAAATTAAAACAAATTCTGTGCACGATCTTTTGTCAAGTTCTTCCAATTATTTTGATAACTTTTAATTTATATTTCGTTTTTTTTATGCAGACTACTTGAAACAAATGAATTATTAATGTAGATCATCGATATTTTAATATTAGTATCTACTTTTTGGTATTTGTGTTAATTGAATTAATCTTATCGAACATCTTGTTATTTATGTGTTTTTAAATTATGCTACGTTAATTTGTAAAAGTTGCGAATGAAAATGTCATTAGTTGTATTTATGTAGTGTTGCTGTAAATGTTAAAAAATTTAATTAAGGTATGGAATCGAACGGAAGGGAACGGAACCAAACCGAATCGAACTCGAACGGTTCCATAATTATATTTGGACCCGACTGTTCCATTTATTAAATACCCAAAACTTTTAGAACCGAAAAAATCCGAACCGAACCGGCCCACGGCCAGCCCTATCTACAATCAACCGCTTCAAACTCAAGGGGTAAGCAACCTCGACATTTGTGTGTGTAATATTAATGCTTCATCTTTATGTCGAGCAACATGAGAAGAAAGAATATGTGAAATCAGACATATTCTTCATGAGGCGGTTGGGAGATGCAAGAATAAGAAGCATATGAGTACCAGTACCTCAACCTACAAACATCAGAGGGATGAACTGTCCCGTTTGTCGAAGTTAAACCCTACCCCTTCCTCATAGAAGAAGGGGAAAGAAAAAATGGAGCCTTAAGGGAAAAGGACTCAAAAGATGAAGTTGACTGTAACTAAGAAAACTGAACTCCCTTCTCTACCAAAATGCCAAACAACTATTGATGCTGAGAAGCAGACCCCATTTTTTCCGTGAAAATAATTGATGTTGAGGAGCAGGTTGAAGATGAGGGTGGTCTTATAAAAAGGAAGATGTGGGAAGATATGGCCAAGAGAGGGGTCTCGAAGGAAAATCCTAAAACTTTATGGCGAAAAGGTGAGATGAAATGGCCCCGACTGTTTTAGAGATGCTTCCCATTGAGGCCCAGGTGACTACAAGAGTTCATTACAAATATTGGATTGATAAGTATTCTTTATATGTCGAGACCTGTGACTCATTTGATATGATTGAGAATGGCTTGCTGTGCAGGCTTGCTAACAAGGCTTTTTCTTAATACCCAAACGGACATGAGAAGGCTACATAGGCGAAATAAGGAATTTTTCCAGAAGGCAGTTGATGCGGAGGCTGAGATAAAGAAGCTAAAGGTCGAAGCATCCACTTCAGATGAAGTCATAGAGGCCTTTAATATAAGGCATGCTGAGGTGGAGTCGATGATGGGACTCTTTACAAATGAAAACGAGGAATTGAAAAAGGAGGTTCATCTCTGCAAAGCTAAGATAAATGCCGTGACAAAGTAAGTTGAGAACTCGATAACTTGCAAAAGATAGCTTCGTCAGCCTTGGAGGAGGCAAACGTTGAGAAGGAAGAGTTGAAGTCCCAAGCAGATGATCTAACGGCTAAGGTTTCTAATCTGAAGCAACAATTGAGCAGGACAACGGCTGTTAATAAGTACTTGGAGCATTTCCATGAAAAGGTTGAGTATAAAGGCCTCAATTTGTACTGGAGAATCACAAAGTTGATTTTTGGAAAATAAGAAAAATTCAACTGAAGCTCAATCCTTGGGTCAGGTGGTACTCCAATGGGATAGTTTACTGGAATAAAATCTTTGGTAAGCTGTAAAACACAAATAGCCAAACCAGGGAGAGAATTGTTAGTTTTCACCAAAGCCTCCTCTACTTCACTCTCCTTCTCATCCTTTTGGTTCCAACTCCTCTATCACCTTCGAAGACTCTCCTTCTTTTACTTTTTGCAGCTCTACTTCCTATTTTAAAATTTTATGTTCAATTTTTTTTTCACTCTCATGGTATTTCCTCTTTTCCCTCAAAATCAACAACCTCACTATTTTGTCTCTTGCTCTTTTGTTCCTCCACGTGATTAATTTGAGATTTAATCAGATCTCGAATTTTTGATAACTCACGCTTATAATCCAATTTACCCCTAACATGCTTCCCAACTGATGTTCGACTTTCCACTGGATACACATCCCCATCACATCTCCTAGGCTTCTCCATAAGCTCTCGTTCATGCCGATCCTCCTATAAAAATAATTATGCGCATATTGCTTCCTCATAATATTCATTAACTCAGCCCAAGTCTCAATACACCTCTCACCATTCCTCGGCCTAGATTTTATTACATGATCCCGCCAAACAATTGAATAATCTACAAATGTGTTCCTATCCAACTTCGATTTTATTCCCCCGGAGTAATCATGGCATTTAAACACTACTTCTACCTTTTCTTCCCATACCAAGTATGCATCGAGATCGTTCATTCCCTTAAATTGTGGAATTGTCAACTTCATATCTCAAACTCCAATCAACACCGTCCCCAATAAAATTTCTACTCCGTCTTTCAAATCTATCCATTCTATTTTCAATGTCCTCATATTCACCAACAACCTCTCCAATTACTGAATCACCCCTTCATTGAAAGACTCAAAATAAATTTGAACTAGACAACTTTGGTTGGGCTTTTATAAATTCAAGAAAGTGCTTCTTGAATTTGGATTGGAATAAAAGAAATAGATTTTTGGAATTGAATTTGATATTAGGATATTAAACAATTTCCAAGAAATCAATATTTTTTCCGACTATACAGATTAATAGTGTTGTACGGATGAACAGTAATAATTATTTTTAGACTTAAGAATCAACTACAATAATAACGAAACAAACGAAAGCTAATTTGGACTCAAAATGAGCACGAAAATAACTTTTGAATTTTTTCGAAATTTCTTTTTGATCAAATACTCAAAATATTTCTGGACACAAGAACACGAAGAACGAATAACAAAGGAAAACAAAGACTCAAAGAAATAAACAAGGATATAACCTGATTAAATTGGAGTCAAAGCTCTGATACCAACTGATGAGAACTACGTAGCAACGGTGACCACCAAACCCACAACTAGATTGATGCGGAACCCAAGAACGCCAATTAAACCCGATTTTGGATTTGAACCCAACAAGGTGAACCAAAAAACCCAACGATAACGACGATGCGTTGAACCCCTTGATTACACAATGAAGAAACCACAATCCGATATTTGAACGCCACAAGAATCATTTATATTTTGATAAGTTCGGTATGTCCATGGAATAACACAATTTTTGAAGCAAAGCTTCAAGAGAAAATTCTCTTGAATTTAATTCATGTCAAACTTAACCATCAATGAAATAACAAAATTCCTATTTATACTAAACCTAGGAAATATAGGAAAAACGTGAATAATTAATAAAGATTACAAGAATCTTACCTAAACTAAAATTCTAGCAAAAATAAGGAAATTCACGTCAAAACAGTTTTCTCGAATCCAGATAGCTTTTAGTATTTTGTTTATATCTTCATCCCTTGATATTTGATTGAGGTGATTCAAAATACATTGGAAAGCTTACTATAGGGGCTACAAATATTCATATCTTAAAATTCAAACGTATTCTATGCCAAAATGGGTCTCAAACTGAGACCGAAAATTCGAGTGCTTTCCCACTCGTTTCGGCTTCCGTCCCAACATGTTACTTGACCATTAGCTTGTTGTCTTCAATATTATGGACTCTGTTGCTCGAACATGTAAATGACCAGCTTTATCAACTCTTTGAAGTCTCAAGATTGACTCTACTCTCTCTCCAACAATCATCAAACTCTTGATAAATTGTGGCGCACTCCGAATCATATCAAAAGATCTCCCACTAGGCCCCTTGCTGCCTCGCCCCATCATGAGGATTTGGTTCTCCATATAAGGTTGACTCTACCAAATGGGTCACTTTCCCAAATTGGTTCGAACTCTTTACGACGGTTTGACCAAATGCTTCTTCGGATGAGGTGACATTGAGTGTAGGCCCAGGTTCTCCTGCCATGTAGGATTCTATGAGGCCTCGTAAATGAAGCGTAACAATTTCTTTGATAATATGTACATAATTTTATTTCCTTTTCACGCTTCTTGTGATTTAGATCACAAGAAATATTTGGATTGACTGGTGTATGACGAGGTAATTTTTTTTTTTTTAATATTCTTGAATTTTATATAATACATTTTTTATAGAGAGAGAGTCAATGGGACTTTTGTGGGCGATTCTGTAACTGTAGGTAGCCTAGTCGACTTAATGATGGCTGCGCATGAGATCGCACGAGACTACTTCGATAATGAGTTGGGGAATGTGAACTTACTGGCCCTAAAATACCTTTTGCGATATCTTAAAGGCAAAAAACTTCAATTTTGAGACCCTGACCCATTGGGAGCACTTTCTCATTCATTTAATGGGATCAGTGTGAAGTTATCCTTCCCAAGACTCTAGAAAAAGGGCTTGGGAATATATTGTTTCCTTATCTAGTCGTGATTTGTGATGTTAAGAAAGTTTCACAATATGATATGTTCTTGGTTATGGAAAAAATATCCTTACAGAATATCCTAGATATCATTTGCCTTGTACACACAAAACATATTTATTTATTCTTGGTGAAAAAGGTTTGTTTATTATGTATTGTGATCTTTGTATTATGGAAAGTTTTAATTAAAAGCCCTTGTTTGAACTCCATTTTAAAGAGGCTTTAGGGAAAAATATATTTCCGAATAGTGATTTTTTGGAGAATTGTGGTCAAAGAAAGAAGAATTTTTTTTTTTTTTTGGTTTTTATGTAATATTATTTTATTGAAAAATGTGTGATTGAAAATAAGAAAGAGAAAAATACATTAAATTAAAATAGAGCCCAAACATGGGCTAAAAGGTATGTTCATAATAAGGCAATAATTCAAGGTTCATTCTTTATATTATTATTTTTACATATTTATAAATCTTTAATATATATTATTTTGTAATAGAAGTGCACGTTCTTTCATTGGAAGAGTCGAGTTTGGTACTTTACGGTCTCTAGACCTCAAGGCGTATATATACACATGTCAACATTCTTTGTAGGCATCCAACATTGGCAGAAGTAGGTAGATTGTATGGCTAGATTCTTAGAGTGGTTTCATCTTTCGTAATGGGTTTTTTTCTTCAAGCTCCCTTGGACTCACAGTTTGGATTCTTCAGGGTGGAGTCTCTTCTCGATCCTAAGCAATTTGGTGATCTAGAAGCTTAATAGAAATCATGATTTTTGTGTTGTAGCCAGTTTTGTGTTCCTATGGGATTCACTAGTGACAAGGATGCTACCTAAGGATCATGAAGTGATGGATGGGAAAAATCCATAAGAAGGGCGGATCGGTAATAGGCACTGCAGGATTTCACAACATGCATAATATTACATTACATGTCAAGAATCCTTATTCGAAATAATGAATTTCGAGATCTTTTGAATGGTTGAATCACCTTACTTTCCAAATCTCCAAATCTACAATTTTCTTGCACTCCAATCTTGATCGTAATGGAAGGGAATTATTAACCACAACCTAAATGCCAATTTTTGTGAGTTTTTATGCCACAATAGTGGTTTTAGGTGTCTTTCACTTTTGATGATATTTCCCATATGAATTTCACGATTATCTTACCATATTTTCTCTGTTTCACAATAGTGGTTTTAGGTGTCTTTCACGATTGGAGGTAGTATGGGAGTTAAGGGTTGTTATAGGGAGTTGTATGTTTGAATTTCAAATCAAAATCACTATTTCCAGCCCTTTTAACGTCTTGTGGGTCGGGTCACCCCACATGAGAGCGATTCATAACTCATATTTTCCAATATCTCCCGCTTGTACATGATGGACTTAACCTGAACCACAAGTGACGACGAATATTACACGCTAGATCCTTGTCAAGATCTCTCTCACAAAGATCCATACGAAAATAGATCATGCGACCAGCGAGTACATATTAGAGCTGACGGTACTATAAACCTTTTAGGGATATATATAACTCTATTAGAGAAACATTATATCTTACTATACCCCAAACTCATTTTTCAACATTAACTCAAGTATTTATTATCCCTCAAATATTTATGGAACATACTTGAACGTGTTATCATTATATTCACAATTGTGTTCTATACCCCAAATGGTTAAATACAATTGTTTAGTCGGTGAATACAAATATAAATGTTGGTCAAAATAGTTTTTCTTTCCTACTTGAATCCTTCAACTTTAAATCAGCTAATTTTCTAAACATGTCTCATTAAACTGAATCAATAATAGTCATTGATAACATTCTAAACTAGCAACACTAAAATAAAATCTAAAGAAATAGTTAAAAGTCATAAGGGTATATATGAGGTTATATAAACCTCAAGGTCTCACACAATGAGGAAGTAGAGATTCATTCACTCATTTACCTAATATTGGTCGTAAAAGCACACATGGTATGAAACACATGTTATGATGTTTTCTCCTTTTCTTAGGATGTACATCATATTATTTATAAACAAATAAAATCATATAGATCCTAGTTAAGGTATTTCCCGATACCTAACGTGAGTTCTCCTTATATTTATTCATCCACACAATCTCAAATCAAGAACTCAATCTAGCTACTAAACAAGATAATGAATTAGCAAAATCCATTTCAATTACTTGTTGTAATCTCATCTTAATATTTTATCAAGACAACCGGATCATGTACACAACATGATAACTTTATCTCATCTCAGCACACCCAAAGTGTCTAAGGAGGTTGTTTGTGCACTTATGGATTCTTTGGACATATATGAAGACTCATATGATCACCATCCGATATAGAAGTATAAACTGGATAACAATTCTACAGTTATAAATATTTTAGAATGTTTATAGTATACAGCTCTTGTGATAGAAAAATAAGACTAGAATAATCTTTTTAACACAAAATATACAATTTGCTAAATCGGGCCCTTTGTCTCAAAGATTAAGGACAATTATTCCAAAATAGTTTTAATACACTCCTTCTCATACTTAGCCCATATAGTGTCATCAACATCAAAATTAGAATTACAACCTACCATCAAACTTTTACATAAATACACTAAACTTCATCCACATGATGAAATTTTGTACGAGATTTAAATCTTGTTAAAACTCAAGTACAAATGTCAAGATGACTGCATTGGGCTACAAGTGTAAGTATAAAGCTACTACAATACTATAAAAACCTTCAACATGAAACCTAAAAATCGATTTATATTGATCTCTTCTCTCTTCAATCAATTCTCAATTGAAAATGAAAATACGGTCTCTAAGTTTATTTTGTGTAATCTAAACTTAAACACGGTATCATGGCTAGTATCGGCGTATAGAAGAGAATCTCACCACTAAGAAAAAAGATTATGATACTCAATATACTCATATTGAGTATAACCTTTCTCTAAAAATAAACTTTATCTATCATAAATTCATTAGTCTTCCACTTAGTTTCTAAGAATCTGAATGTTCTCAACAAACATAATGTTTAATTAGAACGTCCATCACATCTCATATTAGGTTGGAATTCTACACTACATATATACTTCCATCACTTTCCTCAAATTTCTCCACTGGTTTATTTGAACCAATAATCATTGAAATTAGATAGCTCTTAGCTTTCACTCGAAACAAAGAATCATTGAAATTAGATAGTTATTAGATAGCTCCCACTTCCTCAAAATCTCCACTGGTTTTCTTAACATATAATCATTAAATTAGGAAATTCTTATCTCCGACTCGGAACCAAGAATTGTTGAAATTAGATAGTTCTTAGATAGCATCCATTTAGATCGATAGCTCCCATTCGGAAATGAATTAATCCAACTTGAATCAGAAGCTTAAACCAGCTCTTATACATTCAAAATTGATTCATCAATACACAAAATATCAATTTCAATATTATTCTCAAGAGTTTTCTCACTGAGTAGAAAAAATGTTAGATGTCACATCTTGTGACCTAATATCCATTCAAAATCTCACCGAAGTACCTTTTTGGACCGTGTCATGTGTATCTCATAGATAATAAATCTTGTTTTTAGTAGGCTCATGTTCCTAAACCCATTATCAAGAACTTATATAGTCAATTATGAGTCTAAGACAACCCACATTTGGTTATCTACATGTCCAAAGCTTATATATTTTGAAAGTACTAACATGGACATAACTCCATTAAGTGACACGTTGCAGTTAACAAACACTTTTTTCAAAAGAAAATACATAAATTAGACTGCATTATCTCAAGTCTCATCACATTCAACAATATTCATTTATTTCTACCCAATAGACCATGTAATTATTGGCGATCAAGGAATAGTGAATCCAATAAGAATTACTTCTATAATCTAATTTTCTAATATTTATTTCATTACTTAGATTGTTGATCTCTCGTGATAGGTATTCACGCTCTCAAGTAGTTCTCAAAGTCTTCACTTTTATAATCTAATTTTCTACTCTCCTTCATTAAAGTCTAAATAAATCTCGCCCCCTGTTTTCCAAGGAGAGAGACGCGCTTTGCTTACAACCTGCAGAATGATGTAGAGTGTGTACGTATTTTTCCCCTGGCTTGATGGAATATTGATGGTATTGCAATTTATGTGCATACATTGAGGCCTTTTTTTCCAAATTTCCCAGCCTGTCATTGCTCCATCTTCTTTCAATTTTCGAGGTCATCTTCTACTTGGATCTTGTTATATCTCATATCTATTAATTGGTGGAAGGAACGCAGATACCTTCTGCTAGCTTTCTACCAAAAATAAATATTCCTTGACAAATCATTTCATATGGCATCTCTTGCTTCTTCATTTGATATGGTCTTGCTAGTGACCATTTCAGTTTTAAAATGTGAAAAATAACCCCTAAGAGACTCTTTCTTGCTTTACACCATCCAATTCGATGGTTGATTATTGTCTGACCCTGCTTTTAGTTAACATCCCTAAGCGTGCTTACTCCCATGGTGTTTAGCGATTGCCCAACAGTATATGATGCATCAGATCCATAGGCCTACTTACTCCCATGGTGTCCATATAGATGAACGTTACGTGGTGGATTGACTGAGTTTTCTGCTTTTCAATCTTCGCAACAATTGCGTTGGTGATCTTTCCAGTCATGAGAATTTACCTTGTCCTCCAATCTCTCCAAGGCCGGATTGCCAACCTATAGCTCTTTCCACCTTTTTCTGGCAAGTATGGCAGGTTTCTGATACGTGTAAGTTGTTGTTCTTAGGGAAAAAACTAATAACAGACTCCATTTTTCCTTTGTCAAATTCATTTTGCCAACTTGTCTTTGGATTTTCGAACTTAACACGTAGATATGCATTCTCTGATGTCAATGCCTTGAGGTTTTCTGCCATTTCCTGTGTAGTCTTTTCAATGGACATTTTCCTCCATAGGTGACGGAATTGGACTAAAGAAATACCTGTCGCAACCTGACTAGTGTTCCTTCTCGCTTTCATTTTAGATTGGCACCACTATCTATCATATCGTCATTGTACTCCTCAGTTTCAACTCTTAATGCTTTTATTTCTTTCAGGTTCAATTCTGCTTGTCTCAGCTTTGCAGATCTTGAAGAGTTCTCAATTTCAATGGATTGATTCATGGTTTTCCTTGCTCAAGTTTCCCACAAACGATGCCACAAACAATGCCAATTTGTTGATGTTAGAAATTCGATCAACAAAATCTCTCGCCTAGATAATATTTTCACCTCCTAAGCTCACTGATTTAATGCTCAAACGGGATAAGATGAGAAATGACTATGTGGGCAGGAGATATTTGAATTTTGCATATTTTTCTTCTCTTAGGTGGGAGTATTTATAGATTTCCTTCAAGGTTTTGAGGACAGTTGGGCCATTCTTGAAATTAACAGGTAGGGGTTTTTTATTGATTGTGTCTGATTTTATTACATACTCACATTTTATTCATTGTCTTACGTGTCTGGTTTTTGTTGGCTTGGGAGTCATGTTTTAAATACTTGCCCATGTGCGAGCAGCGCGCATAACGGTTTTGGTCAGCCCAGTGGGGATGGTTCGCCACTCCATTGTGCGAGCTTCTAGTGCATTTAATTTGTTCACACTATGTTGGACCTCACAAACAAAGGGTGAGTTTGCAGGATATTTTTACTTGTTCAACACATACTTCACTCAATGCTTGTGCTTCGGATGCTTGGTGTTTTGGCAGTGGTATCCCAAACACATTTCTTGAAATATTTTACTTTTCTCACATCTCACAGAATATTATGGTAGCACCCTCATCTTCAATGATGGCAAGAAATGTATAGTTGGTAAGGATTAATTTAATTTAGATGAATTTCTTAAATTAAACATTGTGTTACATTTTAAATGATTAAAAGCTAGCATAATCAATATTTATCAGATGTATTATGAACATATCCTTGTGAGATTTACGTTTAATGTTATTAAGTCCTATCTAAATATGGTAAGTGCATGTTAGTAAGAGATATGGTGATAATTGTTACATCTTGAGACTAAAACCAACGATATTGAGTTGTGGCATCAATGGCTTGGAGACTTGAAAAAATATTTGATCGAACTTACTCGTATAAATGCCATATGTGGTGTGCCTCAATGGTTTTCCTCAACTTGGTGAGCTGATATTATTTATGGTCCTTGTCAACTAAGAAAGCAAACTAGAGTTAACCATGAAAGCAAAAACTTTTTAGAAACCACCAAAGTTCTTGAAATCTTACACATGGATCTTATGGGCCCTATGTATAGGAGGTAATAAATATATCTTTGTACGTGTAGACAATCATTCTACATTCACATAGGTAGATTTTTGTGTGAAAATATAGTACTTTAGAGATATTTGAAACTGATGAGTGAAAAATCTGATTGAAAACTTGGGAAAATCCGGAGTGATCACTATAAGGAATTTAAATCTCAAGTTTCATAGATTTTTGTACTGAATATTGTATATTACATGAATTTCCTATGCCTAAAACACGTGAACAAAACGGAGTTGTTAAACGAAAAAATAAAGCATTGAAATAAATGGCTAGGGTGATGTTTAATATTAAGAAAATTTCTATAGAACTTTGAAGTCTTTAACATTGCTTGCTATACTATTATTCGTGTTGTTCTTAAAATTGGTACAATGCACACTCCATATGAGATGCGAAATGGGGGAAAACCAAGCATGAGCTAGTTTTACGAGTTTAGAAGAAAAGCTATATTCTCAATGATAGGGAACATCTTGGAAATTTGACATCAAAAGTGTGATGGAAGTATTCATTGATTATTCTGAAAATAGTCATGCTTTCAAAATCTATAATATGTTTATACAAACCATGATAGAGTCAATTGATTTTGTGATTGATGATGTTAATGACTTTGCTGAATTTTCAAAGGAACGTGAAATCACCTCGTTCACAGAAGCATCTGACAATATAGATAAATGTCATAATAGACGTACATAGGCTAAAGCTAAAAATACTGATAATATTGAAAATAATGACGTAGAACAAACTAAAAATACAAAATCGGTTGACAACAGTGAAAATGATAGGACGGAACGTGAAGATGTTCCAAGTGAAAATTCTAAAACCTAGCTAAATTAAAAATTCATTTTAATTATACTATTTAAAGTAGACAGTAGTCTATACTCAGTTTCTAACAGTTGTGACTACAACGTGCATGTTAAATCTGTGTTCGGATGATTTTAATTAAGTGCGAAAATTAACATTATTAAGACTTGGAACACTGAATGTAATGTAGTAAACCCCAAAGGGAAACATCCATGACATCATGACACGGGTCAAAACAATCCACTAAACTAAATGATAAAAAATACAATATATCTATTTTATAATTTCGCAAAATTAAAAAAAAAAAAAAACAAAAAAAGAAGAAGAAGAAGAAGACAATCAAAAGAAATCTAACATTATATATTTTTCTTTTGACTTGTCGATAATGTGGAATCAAACCCTTCGATCTTTACTTTATCACAATTTCCCTATTGTACTTGGTCGTAACCACCACTTTGATTAAGAATCAATATTCTTAACTCAAACCAAGAAGCTTTATCAAAGAAAAGGATTAAACATTCAGTGTGATATATCCAGTCGCAATTATTGAAACTCTCTTCTTTAATGAGGAAGGCTTCTCCATGGAAGATGAAAACTTGAATTGAAACTCACTTACTTAATGAGGAATACTTCTCAATGGAAGAAGAAAACTTGAATTGAAACTCTCTTACCTAATGAGGAAGACTTCTCCATGGAAGAAGAAAACTTGAATTGAAACTCTTCTTACTTAATGAGGAAAACTTCTCCATTAGGCTGCAACATTTTCTTATAAATAGGGGATGTGTTAGCATAGAACATACCCATAGTGAAGATAGAAAGAGAGAGGCTAGAGAAAGATTTATGAGATTTTTGTGAGAGTTTGTAAAATTCTTGTTCGTAGGAGGTTCAACCAATTAGCTCAATAGTCAACAAAGTGTGTACAAATAATCGAACAAAAGACAGTAAAGATAAAAGAATCTTATTAATCATTGCGCTCAGGCAAAACCTACATGATTAGTGCCTCAGTCACTAAAAAATAACCATCGTTCAACTGGAATCACAACCAAGGTAAAAATGACAAGATTTTTAACACTCGGACTAAAATCGCTAAATATCAGAGTACTGAGCCTTCACTCAAGAACAATTGTTCACACAAGAACACAACACTCCTCATGAATAAAAATCACCCAAGATTACAAAATTGTGAGAGTAACTAAAAATTTGATAGAGAGTTTTGATTTTCAGAGAGAAGGAGAGCAAAAACTCGAATGACGTAGAGAAAGTGAGACAGAAAATATCAGAAGCCAATTGTCTAATCACACCCTAGAATGTCTTTTATAATAGTCACCTAAAAGTCTTCATCCAACGATCGTGGAGTTGACACTTGACAACATCTGGAGCATCCATTCAAAGGTAAAGAAAAACACGGCTTTCATAATTTAGAAACACGACTTTGTACAGTTTATAAAGAATAAAGAATCATTCAACTGGTCAACAATCCAGCCAGCAGGGTTTGATGAGTGTAGTTTCTACACTTATTCGAGGTCCTAAATGATGATATTTTACTGTTCTTTGGATAAAATACTACGTAAGTTATGTTATATTTCATTTCGTAGGTAAAACTCAATGTTTAATGAAGAATTGGAGAAAATAATGCAAAGATACCAGAAAATGGCTCCATTTATCAAATACAAAGTTCGGGGACTTAAATGAAAATATTCAAAAGTTATGTCGAACCTCATAATGAGTATTTGAGAGTGTTAGACATCAATTGGATGAGGAAAGAAGCCAAATGGATGAAATATAGTTCAAGTATTATTACATATCAACTTCCAGCCGAAAAGCCATGTTTCGAATTTTCAGGCTCACATTGAGACCCAATTTTGGCATATAAATCTTTCGAATTGGAACACTAATATTTTCCACAAGAATAGTAGAACTTTGAATTATCTTTCTAAACCAACTTGAATCAGATCAATTGGATACGTGTAGAGAAAATTATGGTCAAAATACCAGAAGTTGTTCAGAGACAAACATGCGCGCGCGTAGGCAATTCATGGCGCGCGTGCACGGCCTTATTTTCCCCAACCTGAGAGTTAGTGGGTTCTACTGAGTGCGGGCAACACTGATTACGCTGCACGCATACAGACCTTTTCCGTAGAAGAATCTTTAGTTTCCTTTCGTGATTTAAACTCTTTTGGAAACCAAATTGGACGGGATTTTGACCTATTTTCTGGCTCTTATAAATAGAAAATGAGGGCTACACATAAACTCTCTACCCCTCTCACCTCTTCATACACCATACTTTCATCAAATTCATCAAGAATAAGAGGTCAATTGCCATATCTTGGGAGATGAGATCAAGCTATAGCAAAGAATTGAATGTCAATTACATCAAGATTTTGAAGAATTCAACCGTGGAATTGAAGATCAACATCTTTTGATTTATTTTATGATTCGGGTGATATTTTTCTATTATTCTTCTTGTAATTTATATATTAATATGCTTGGCTAGATCCCCCTTTGTATTGGATGAAGATGAACCCTATTTGTTATTTGTTTTAATTTAAGACTAGTAGTTTAGTTTATTTCTTGCGTTTCTTGATTGGTTTTGCATTCCCATTGAACTATTTGATTGCTTGATCACTAGTTAGATAGTAAGTTACTTGTTGTAGTATATGAATACTCACAATAAGTCTAGAACACGGTAAAATCAACACATGGACAATATGTATTAGGAATAATATATATGGCATGTGCAATCATGTGCGATAAATCCTGTGATTCAATGCATGACTTTCATATGAATTCGGACTAGGAATAGGATCGAGTCGTGTTAGTCATAGGTTTAATATATTTTGGAAAAGAATATTGAATAATAGTGGAAAAGAATTTTGGCGCCGTTGTCGGGGAATAAATGATTCAATTTTCATTTAGTAGTTTCTATTAAATTCGATTTTTTTATTTTGTTTTATTATTGATTTTGGCTGCCCACCATGATCTCTCTTACTTGGATATTCTATCCAGGTACTGTTCAGCAATTCATCTAAAATCTAATGCGGCATGTTGAAAATATTTTTTCAATGAATAATCTTAACATGGACGATGAGGAAGAAGATATCTATTGTGAATTCTGCTCTAGGGTGCATTATGCTGGTTACTACATAAATACATGCATTGAACCCTTTATGCTTAAACTCCTGTAGTTTAAACAATATTTAAGATGTCGGAGACTAATCATTGACACATCTATTGAAAGCTACATGCCTGTGGGTGAGTGTATCCCTTCTGATATGTTTGTGGAATTTGATCCTTCCATGTTGAACGAGGATGCAATTGCAAAATACTACATTGATTTTTCCAAGTTAGATGAAAACAAAATGTGTATAGGAGATAGCGTATTCTGGATTGAATTTAAAAGGTGGGGATATAATCCACTCGAAAAGTTTGAAAGAAAAGAGTTTACATTGCCCGTGGATTTAAATTGTGAATCGACCATTCAACCCCGAGGAGATATCAATTATGGAAGACGAGTACAAAAACGATGAAAGATCAATTACAAATGAACAAAACAAAGAAATGGCAATTCATGAAGAAGACGTTAACACACATTCTGTCGATTTCACTGATTGCCCTATCATTGAATTTGTAATTAAGCTTGAAGAGAATGAAGAAGTATACATAGTTGAATTCAAATCGAATGAGATAGGCATATCATATCACACTGGAGAGAGCAATGTTAAAATTTGTAGAAGTAATGAAGAGTGGGGCGAAGTCAGAAAAGACAAACTGAGTAAGGCATCAAAAGCATTCTTCAAAATTCCATGATGCCGAAACAACAAAGTCAAGTTAAAGACTTTAAACAAAGCGCTTATTGGGAGGCAACCCAATTTTTCTTCCATTTTATTTATTATGCTTTCTACAAATAGGATAATTTAAATTAATTTTTTTTATTATTCAATTTTAGGGACACATCATCCATATCATGTTTCCCCTTCAGTCTTCGATATGCTGGTCGGTTTATTAGATGTTAGAGCTAAGTAACACTTGCTCCAAATTTTTGAGCTTTAATGTTTTATTTGATTGCATTGTGCAAGAACATGACGTCACGGAACATTTAAATCAATATTGATCAAGAAGCCAACGAAAGCAATATGAAGCTAGTCATTAGATTATGAGTCATATGAGGGGAGTCTTTTCTTCATTTTTTTCCCCACCCCTTTACATGCGGATTTAGAATTTAAGACATTGAGGACAATGTCTAATTTAAGTTTGGGGGTGGAAAACATGAGTTTTCATTTTCATTTTCATTTTGTTTTCAATTTTGTGTGTTTGTATCATTCTTATGTTTATTTATTTTGGGTACTTTTATTACTTCATTTTGTGTACTTTTATTGTTTTAGATATATATAAAAAATTGAAAAATTCAAAATATTTTCTTTTTGCGTTCTTGTGTGAGTTAGTTGGCCTGACATACAATGAAAAATATATTGAATCATTAATTGATATATAAATGGTGAATAAGTGGCATGCTTAGATTATTTTTTTGCTTTTCCATGTAAAATCTGATATATATTGAGCACATGAATTAAGTTAAGCATTGTTGATGAATAAGCTGATTTCATAATTGGATATGTTGAAATAGTGGACCATATGTGCTAAATTCTACATCCTTAGACCAAATTTATAATAGTTTAGGGGATTTCATAGTTGTAGGAAGATATTGAGATAAATAGGGATTCCATGTGTGAAATTTAAAATCTTGTGTGGATATAAGGTCAATGGGATGCAATTGGGTGAAAATTTCAAGTTAGAGGTCATTTTACTTGGATAGGTGTTTAATGATGGATATTGCACTAATAAAAAAAACACATTTTATTTGATAATTTCTCTTTGTAGCCTTTATGACTCGAGTTATTAAGTATGTAAGGGTGTTAAAACATGTTGCCCTAAAGTCAACTGACTTGAGAATTATCGGCATAAAACTTATTACATGGGTCATTTAGAAAGTTTAAGGGAGAGAATGCTGCAAATAAAGAAAGAAAAAGTGTTGAAAAAAAAAATGAGAGAAAAAATATAGAAAAAAAAAAGCAAGTGCATGAAACAGACGCATCAAATACCTTGATTATGTCTCAAACACTTGTTTAAGAAAATTTGACTTTTGATAAGAGATTGTTAGCCTAATTAAATCCTAGATATTGAAACAATCAAACTTAATGGAGAATTCTTATTTATTGACACATTAACTTGCAATTATTGAGATTTACTTAAACTAGATAGGTGAGGATAGTATAGATTCAACCTTGTTCTCACACTTGAAAAGAGCGAAAAGAATAAGTTTGGGGTGTGTGTGAATCTTACGAGTGATGAAAGAATACATTTGAGCATTGAGGGTCGGGAATTGAAACAACTCATGAATTCATAATACTATACTTAATTCTTCATACACACATCGATCTTACATTGGAAAAGTAGATTTTAATTTCTGTATTGAGATTTTGAACTATGCATAGATCTTATATTATGATTTCAATCATGAAATAAAAAGTCAGGTTAGTTAGTTAAATTTTTTGCTTTACTTGATTGACCGGCCACCAATTAGATAATTAGCATTATGTGTTTGTGTGTTTGATATGATTTAGTTTTGTTTGAGGACAAACAAAGAATCAAGTTTGGGGATGTGATAAGTGTAGTTTCTACACTTATTCGAGGTCCTAAATGATGATATTTTACTATTTTTTAGATAAAATACTACCTAAGTTATGTTATATTTCATTTCGTAGGTAAAACTCAATGTTTGATGAAGAATTGAAGAAAATAATGCAAAGATATCAGAAAATGGCTCAATTGTATCAAATACAAAGTTCGGGGACTTAAATGAAAATATTAAAAATTTACGTCGAACCTCATAATGAGTGCTTGAGAGTGTTAGACATCAATTGGATGAGGAAAGAAGCCAAAGGGATGAAATATAGTTCAAGTATTATCACATATCAACTTCCAACCGAAAAGCTATGCTTCGAATTTTCAGGCTCACATTGAGACCCAATTTTGGCATAGAAATATTTCGAATTGGAAAACTAATACTTCTACAAGAATTGTAGAACTTTGAATTATATTTCTAAACCATTTGAATCAGCTCAATTGGATACATGTAAAAAAAGTATGGCTAAAATACCAGAAGCTGTTCAGAGACAAACTTGCGCGCGCATAGGCAATTCATGGCGAGCGAGCACGGCCTTATTTTCTCCAACCCGAGAGTTAGTTGGTTCTACTGTGTGCGGACAACACTTATAATGGTGTGCGCACACAGACCTTTTCGGCAGAAGAATCTTTAGTTTCCTTTCGTGATTTAAACTCTTTTGGAAACCAAATTGGACGGGATTTTGACATATTTTCTGGCTCTTATAAATAGAAAATGAGGGCTACACATAAACTCTCTACCCCTCTCACCTCTTCATACACCATAGTTTCATCAAATTCATCAAGAATAAGAGGTCAATTGCCATATCTTGGGAGAGGAGATCAAGCTATAGTAAGGAATTGAAGGTCAATTACATCAAGGTTTTGAAGAATTCAACCGTGGAATTGAAGGTCAACATCTTTTGATTTATTTTATGATCCGGGTGATATTTTTCTATTATTCTTCTTGTAATTTATATATTAACATTCTTGGCTAGATCCCCTTTTGTATTGGATGAAGATGAACCATATTTGTTATTTGTTTTAATTCAAGACTAGTAGTTTAGTTTATTTCTTGCGTTTCTTGATTGGTTTTGCATTCCATTGAACTATTTGATTGCTTGATCACCAATTAGATAGTAAGTTGCTTGTTGTAGTGTAGGAATACTCACAATAAGTCTACAACACGGCAAAATCAACACATGGACAATAGGTATTAGGAATAATATCTATGACATGTGCAATCATGTGCGATAAATCCTGTGATTCAATGCATGAACTTCATACGAATTCGGACTAGGAATAGGATCAGATCGTGTTAGTCATAGGTTTAATATATCTTGGAAAAGAATATTGAATAATAGTGGATAATCGATTGTTTTGAATACATGAGTTTACTAGATTAATTATTGGGATTGAAATAGATGTAAATAGGGGAATTCACAATTCCAATACAAACATTCACGTATTATATAAATACTTTATTTATTTTGTTAGTTTAGGATTACTATAGAAAACATATATATTATCTATTTTGATATTACCACAATTCGAATTTAATAGTAGCTATTAAACTACATATTAGACATTATTCTTCGTGGGAACGATACTTTTAATTGACAAATACTATTACTTGTACAACGATCCCGTATGCTTGGGGGTTTCACGCGAACAGGGTTGTTTGGCATCATTGTACCAACATTTCATTCTCTACCTTGGTATAATAATTCACATTACCAGACCATTGGATCAACATGCAGTAATGTTCAACAATGTCAAATAATCCAGAAACTTGTTTAGTGGCAATACTTTGGTACCTACATTAGAAGGGTTATAAATGAATGGCAAATTGACTATCTGAATAAATAACAACTTCTTTAGCAAAACCAAATTTATTTAATAACCTTTTTAACCAAATTCCTTCTTTAATGACATATGTGGCAGCAATGCATTCTACCATAGTAGATGATAATGGAACAATCTTTTGAAGTTGAGGTTTCCAACTTATACATGAATTGCACAAAGTATACATATAGGTTGAAGTTGACTTCATGTTATCCCTATCACCAACATAATCAGAATCAGTAAATATTTTCAAAACAACACCTTCAAGTTGTTTCCTAAACCAAATACCTTTAATGTATCTGAGAAGCCGTTTCATGGCTTTCCAACGTGCTTCACCAGGATTTGACATATATCTACTTAAAACACTTATAGAATATGCCAAATCTGGTATGGAGCAAACCGTAAGATACAAAATAAACCCAACTACATTAAAATAAGGCACTCTTGCCATTCTTTCAAATTCTTCTTCTGATTTAGGACATTGTTCATATGAAAGTTTAAAATGATTAGCTAAGGGTACACTCACACTTCTGGAATCAGTCGTGGAAAGTTTGTTTAGCAATTTTAGAATGTATGATTTTTGGCTAAGACTTAGTGTGCCTTCTCTCATATTTCTCTTATCTTCAATACCTAAAATCTTTCTAACAGGATCTAAGTCTTTTATTTCAAATTTAGATTTTAGTTTGTCTTTTATTTTTTCTATCTCTTTTATATCATGACTTGCTAACAACATGTCATCCACATAAAGGATTAGATAAAGTGAATTTGCTCCACCATTTCTTCTACAATAAAGACATGTATCAATATTACTTTTCTTAAAACCAAAACCAAGTCCAAGTACAAAATTGTCAAATTTTTTATATCATTGTCTTGGAGCTTGTTCTAAGCCATATAGAGACTTTTTAAGAAGGAAAACTAAGTTAGCTTTCTGATTTATTTCAAAACCTTTAGGTTGTTTCATGTAAATGGTTTCATCTAAATTACCATTTTAAAAAGTTGTTTTGACATCCAATTGATCTAATTCCCAATTAAATTGATTGGCTAAAGCAAGAATGACCCTAACTGTTGTAAATTTCACAACTGGTGAGAAAATTTCATTGAAATCAACTTTTTCTTTTTGGGTAAAGCCCTTGGCTACAAGTCAAGCTTTATATCTGATGTCATTCTCTCTTTGTTCACCCCCTTTTAATTTTGAAAATCCATTTACAATCAACAACCCTCTTACCTTCAAGTCTTTTGACCAGAATCCAAGTTTTATTCTTATTAAGAGATTGCATTTCACCTTGCATGGCTCTAAGCCAATGTTTAGAGTCTTTACTATTTAAAGCCTCTTCAAAAGACTCAAGTTCTTCTTCAATCATACTTTGATAGGACAGTAAAGAAATGTCCTCCTTAAACCTAGCAGGAGGTCTAATTTATCTTATTTGTCTATCTCTAGCAAGTTGATAGTTCTCTAATGACTGATCTGATTCTAAATCTGCTTTATGTTCATCAATAGGAACACTATCAATAGGTGTTTCCTCATTTCTCTCAACGGGATCAATAATAGTCTGATGAGTTTCATCATCAAATTGATCCACCTCAATTTCAATCCCCCTTTTCCACATTTTCAGTATGATTAAAGGGCTCAGTTTGACTTTCGATTTTAAGACAGGGCATATCATCATCATTAAATACAACATTTATACTAATGATGATTTTATAGCCTTTGATTTCCCTAGTCCATAGTCTATATCCTTTAACCCCTTCACCATAGCCTAAGAATACACATTTAAGGGCCCTAGTTTCTAGCTTGCCTTCAGTTTGATGTGCAAACTCTGTACATCCAAAAACCCTTAAGTTACTGAAGTCTACAGATTTCCTTCTCCATATTTCTTCGGGAGTTTTAAAGTTTATAGCACTAGAAGGGCATCTACTAATGAGATAACTTGCAGTTTTAATAGCTTCACCCTAGAATATCTTGGGTAGGTCAGAACTTAAAAGCATACATCTCATTTTTTTCAAGAATAGTTCTATTCATCCTCTCAGCCAAACCATTTTGTTGTGGAGTGTGTGTCACAATTCTGTGTCTTAGTATACCAAATAATTTGCACAAGTCATCAAATTAAAAATTGTAGAATTCCAAACCATTATCTATTCTTAAGACCTTAATCTTTTTGTCAATTTGGTTCTCTATCAAAACTTTCCATTCTTTGAAAGCTTTAAATGTGTTAGATTTTGATTTTAAAATAAAAGTCCAATTTGTTCTAGAAAAATCATGTATGACGAACAAATAATCTTAAAAACCAGGTTGTGTAGGCACAGAAGCTAGTCCCCATAGATCAACATGCAAATATTCAAGTATAAACACATATTTATGCATTCCAGGTAGAAAAGGTAGTCTATTATGCTTCCCTAGAATACAGTAGTCACAAAAACTAGGTTTTTCAATGTTATCTTTTCCAAATGCAACCTGTTTTTTTTTTTTTTTTTCAAAATATGCAAACCTTTTTCACTAATACGACACAATCTTTTATGCCATATTTGTGACTTATCATTTTGAATTGTGATTGCTGCTAAAGTAGAATCTAAGAAATTTTTAGTTTGTAAAATGTACAGACCATGTCTCTTGGGAGCTTCAACAATCAAGTGAGAGTCCCTCAAGATTTTAATGTATCCATTGTTAATCAAAATGTCATAGTTAAGGTCATCTAAAACCCCCCAACGAAATAAGATTTCTTTACAAATTAGGAACATATCTAGTTTTTTTTCCAGAATCAGCTTATTGTTTCCCTTTGCATTTAGTGTGATTGTTCTTATTCCTTTGACCTGACATGTCATATGATTATCCATTAAAACCTTACCATCAATCACATTTTCAAACTCTATAAACCATTCGTTATTAGGACACATGTGATAGATGCAACCAGAGTCAGTATCCATTCTTGGTGGACAGCTTACAACAACATAGACTTCATAAATGTTGGTTCATTATAAGCAAAGGTTGCACCACCATGATCTTTAGACTTATTTTTTAAGTCATAAAGTCTCTTAGGGTAATCTTTAATAAAATGACCCTCTTCTAGACTATAAAAAACATTTCTTACCTTTTGTCTTCATTTTCATTTTATCTTCCTTTTGTGTTCGGGTTTCTTGTTAAAATTGACATTTTTGGGATTAAAGTTAGACTTCATCATCAACTTAATACCACTCATAGACTCCTTCTTTTTAGATTTTAACTCTAACTCATTAGTCCTTAAGGCATTAATGATTACATCAGTAGCTAGAGTTTCTCTACCATATTCAATTGCATTTTTAATATCTTTATATTTATCACCAATTGAATTTAATAAAACCACAGCCAGCTGTCCACTTGAGAGTTTTTCATCAGAGTTGGCTAGGTCACGAGATAGTCTGTTGAATCTATCAATATTAGTTTCAAGGTCAAGATATAGGTCTAGTTTCAAACCAAAGAACTGTTTCAAAAGATAGACCTTATTAGGCATGGTTTTGTTCAGATAAGTAGTTTCCAATTTCTTCCACAATTCAGCAACAGTCTTAGTTTCACCAATTTATCTTAGTACATTATCAAACAAATGCAAAAAAATTGAGCTCCATGCAGTTTCATCTTGTTCGGTGAATTTACTTATTTCAAGATCAGTTGGTCATGACTCATCAATGGTTTTTGCACATTTTTGTTGAAGTAAAAGAGATTTCATTTTCTGGCTCCAGAGACTAAAGTCTTCGTTACTATTAAAAACTTCCAGTTCAAATTTTGAGCTAGTCATTTAAAAGAAATTTGAATGCAGTGAAGTATATGCATATCAGATAGACACTATACAGGTACTTGCAACGTAGAATAAACCAAGTATCACCACACAAGAGACACACATAATATACAGTAATTGCAAGGTAACAAAAAAGAGCTTCAATTATTTCATAGAAAAAGAAATTGATCATAGTAATACGATCACAGCGTTATTTTCAACAAAAATAATGTACAAATCACAACTAACATGTATTATACTACAATAAAGATCGCTGCAGAGTATTATTATCAAGATCCTTGACTGAGTTCATGGTAACACTCAGATTCCAGACAACCTCAGGGTTTCTGGACAAAGGAATTACCAAGATAGTCAGGGACCCAATTTTTAAACACAAGTGCAGGGAACTTAAAGAATATAAAACACTTAATTTGTATTGTAAACCGTAAAACATAAATGATCTCACCAGATCCCTTTATTAGGGTTTCAAGAAATAATGAAGAGCAGCTTAAAAAAGTGTCACAGCTTTCAGATCTACAAGAATTAGATTCAAGAACCTCCGTTCATCCGCTCTGATATACCTATTAGGAAGAGGTTCAACCAATTAGCTCAATAATCAACAAAGTGTGCACAAATAATCGAACAAAAGACAATAAAGATAAAAGAATCTTATTAATCATTGCCCTCATGCAAAACACAAATGATCAGTGCCTCAGTCACTGAAAAATAACCACCATTCAACTGGAATCACAACCAAGGTAAAAATGACAAGATTGTTTGACACTCAAACTAAAATCCCTAAATATTACAGTACTCAGCCTTCACTCAAGAACAATTGTTCACACAAGAACATAACACTCCTCACAAGTAGAAATCACTCAAGATTACAATATTATGAGAGTAACTAAAAAATCAAAAGAGAGTTTTTATTTTCAAAGAGGACAAGAGTAAAAACTCGAAAAACCCAGAAAGAATGAGAGAAAATATTAGAAGTCAATTGTCTTCTCAAACCTTATAATACATTTTATCAGTCAACTGGTCAACAATCCAGCCTCCAGGGTTGTTTGGCATCATTGTGCCAACCTTTCAGTTCTCTTGTAAAATTTTATTCAAGATAGAAATAGAATTCTTTTTTCCTTTTTTATCTTCTATTTTCATGATCAGAGAATCAAAACAAGTGGTATCAGAGCAATGTTTATTAATTGGCCCCCGTAGTTTTGATACAACTCTGACTTTTGATCAAACCTTTGCGAAGTCAAGATGACAATGAGTGAATCTTCATCAAGAGCTATGATCAAGCTCACTACCACCAATTACATACTATGGAGGCCTCAGATGGAAGACCTACTCAGTTGTAAATATTTGTTTGGGGGACATGTACAAGGCCAAGACCGCTCAGAACAAAGCCCATTTGATAAGGCGTTTGGTACATCTGAAGTTGAAGAGTGGAACTTCAGTTTCTCAGCACACTAGTGAATTTCAAAGCTTGGTAAACCAATTGTCATCTGCAGAGATGCCTCTCGGGGATGAAATGCAAGTCTTACTACTTTTAAGTCCTCTTCCTGACAGTTGGGATACACTAGTAGTATCTCTCAGCAACTCAGCCCCTAAAGGCAAACTTATCGTGTATATGGTCAAGGATACCCTCTTTAATGAAGAAGTGAGGAGAAAGGACGTAGACTTAGATCAGTAACATACCATTGTCATAGAAATTTGAGAAAAGACAACAAGTAGGCATTCGAGATAGAGGGAGAGGCAGAAGCAAAAGTAGAGATAGATCCACAAATGGAAGAAAGCCTATCTATAAGTGCTACTATTGTGGTATGGAGGGCCACTTGAAGAAGAATCGTCAAAAATTGCTTTTGGGTCACTTGAAGAATAACCATTGAAAATTGCTATGAAAGCAAGGCTAGAATAATTCGCAGCCAAAAAAATAAGAAATGAGAGACATTAGTCACTATTTCTAGAGAGGTGGCTATCTGTTCTATCCATAAGGAGACATGTCTTCACGTCTCAAACCAAGATATTGAGTGGGTGATGGACACTGCAGCATCTTACCACGTCACTCCACGTAGAGATTTCTTCACAACATATAAAACTGGCGACTTTGGTGCTGTAAAGATAGGAAATACCAGTTCTTCTGAGATCATAGGAATTGGTAATGTTCAGATATAAACAAATATCGGGTGTAAAATAAACCTAAAGGATGTCGACATGTGCCAGATCTTTTACTTAATATTCTTTCGGGGATAGCCCTTGACAAACAGGGCTATGTTAATCACTTTAGCAATGGCGCATGGAAATTGATAAAAGGCTCCATGGTTGTTGCTTGAGGACATATCTGTGGCACTTTATACAAGACTCATGTAAAAATGTATGCAGATAGCCTCAACATAGTGGAACGTGAGGCTTCTCAAACTTTTTGGCACCAGAGACTCGATCACATGAGTGAGAAGGGGTTGTCTACTTTGACAAAGAATGAGCTCATCACTATTGCTAAGGAAGCTAAGCTAAATCCTTGTTATCACTGTCTATTTGGTAAGCAATATAGAGTCTCTTTCAATTTCTTTTCGACGAGATGATCGAAGTTACTCAGTCTGGTACACTCTAATGTTTGTAGTCCTTTGGAGGTTGAATTATTAGGCGATAATAAGTACTTTCTGACATTTATTCATGATGCTTCTCGAAAGGTATGGGTGTGCTTTCTGAAGACAAAGGATTAGGTATTAGATTATTTCAAATTGTTCTATACCATGGTAGAGCGTGAAACGGGAAAGAAGCTGAAATGTCTTCGCTGAGACAATGGAGGCGAGTACACTTCTAAAGAGTTCGATGCCTACTGCAGAAGATACGATATTCGACATGAAAAGATGGTCCCACGTACCCCTCAACATAATGGAGTAGCAGAAAGGATGAATCAGACGATCATGGAAAAGGTCAGAAGCATGTTAAGAATAGCTAAACTACCAAAGCCATTTTGGGAAAAAGCTGTTCGAACCGTCTGCTACTTAATCAACATATTACCATCGACACCATTGAATTTTGAAATTCCAAAAAACGTATGGCCTAGCAAAAATCCCTCATACTCTCACCTGAGAGTATTTGGTTGTTTAGCCTTTGAACATGTATCCAAAGAACACAGACAGAAGCTAGATACATAGACCACTCCATACATCTTTATAGGCTATGGAGATGAGGAATTTGGACACTGATTATGGGGTCTAAAGACAATGAAGGTTATCAGAAGCAGAGACGTAGTGTTCCATGAAGACCAAACATTAGAAGACATTGAAAATCCAAAAATGTCTCATAACTCTTCCATTCCTTGTTAAACATGTTTCCTGATATCCAAAGCTCAAATACCATGTGTAAAAGCACATGATACATGAAATGTAACAATTGAAATTCATAATCATAAATGAACATGCTAGTTTGAGATGTGACATTAATGTCAATCAAAACACCAACCGAAATATTAACATCACAAAACATCAAAACTCAAACAACTTATGCATTATGATATGGAATGCAATGTCAATTCTCCTCCTTACTGCAAACTCTCAACATATTTATGTGGCATGCAAAATGTATATGTCTCTCCCAAACGACCCCTCAAACATAAAGTGAAAATCTCAATGCATTCAAATACTTTCTCCCCCTTTTTGTCACAAATGACGAAGAGATAAAAAACTTTTAACATTAATATATAATCACTCAAAAATGAAGTCATTAGTGTGCATAAGTATAATTAATGTGTAGTAAACCTTCTCACATACTCAGTTCAAGTTAACATCAAGTAAATTGTATAAGTAACCCATGGGAGTAAAGTGTAACTAACCCTTTGTAAGCAGGACCCTAAACCTCAATTTTGTGAGAAAGAACATGATAAACATCACTGCTAATAAGTGTATTCCTCTACTTATGAAAGCAAAACCATTTATAGCACATTAGGACTTTTAAATAGAAGCTCATTTTGTATTGATATTTTCTTTCTCCCATAACTTTGAGCATATTTTATTTTCACATCTTTCAATATTTTAAGCTCACAATTATTTTTCAAATCTTAAGTGCGGGCTCTTCTTCGTTAAGCGACTAAAATGACCCATGTAACGAGCTTTAAGCTGATTAACCCAAGTCAGTTGACCATAGACACCAGGTTATGAGAGACCCAGTAGCTTAATTGTTCAAGTCAAATAGGTTTTGAATAAGAACATAAGATATTGAGCTTTTTATTGCATGGGATAAATTGGAGCTTAGTCTAATAAAAAAGGTCAATTTATGTTCAAAGTCAACTTACTAACATGTGACTGTCATCCCAAATCTCACACACATGGTAGAGTCATACTAATAATATCATAGTGTGTGCAGTGCAGATGGTACATGAAGATACATATACTAAATATTCCATAAATAACCTAAGCCAGCAATGGAAAGTATGTTACATCTTATCGATTAAACCCGTGCATGATCACAACAAACAAGATAAAGACTGTTATATATTATGTTGTAGTAAAAATGTCCATAATATTTTTTATTTTTCAATTGTCCATTTTTCTTTTGTTGTTTTTCTTTTAAAGCATAAACCAAAAAAAAAATAAAAAAAATGTGCATGAGTTTTTCTACCAATAAAACAATTAAACAAATATGATGCACGCATAAATCAATGTCACACGATGATAAAGCATGAGCATGCATCAAAATTACCTAATCAATTAGATATGCAAATGCCCTTACCTTTAATAGTGTCGTGATCTATTTCAAACAAATTCAGATCACTCTTCTTTACCCAGACTTGCCTAGTACTAGAACGATTCCCAGACAATTGTGTCACCAACTCGGTCAAACGAATCACTTGATTAGTAAGTAAGGAATCCAATCTTGCCAACAAACTCTTGATTTCTATTATTATTATTAAAGCTCTTGACTCTTTTTCTATTCAAGAATTTATACCATCTAGATCATATGTGTCCTAAATCACCGCAGTGAAAGCAAGTCAGGGACAAACCTAGGACCAATGTTATGTGGACGCTGACGTCTATTCCTAGGTCAACGGGTTCTACGTTGTCTAGTAGGTCTTTGTCTAACAAATCCCTTATCCTTAATATTGGGGTTAGACACATGTTTTGGCTGGTTAATAGCAGGGACAAATGGGTTTTGGACAAACTAGCACTGTTTACCTTAAAACCTAGATCTCTCTTATTTTCAGCCGGCTTGCCCATTCCTAACGTGTTTTCTAATCTTTCAGAACCGCTAGAGAAGGCAAGCAGTTGAGAGTTAGAATATTCTAAATCGCGTAGAAGGTTCTTAACCTGGATTTCTAAGGTCTCTTTCTTAGTGGTCAACTTGCTGACTCTCTTAGAGGACTTCTCAAGCTCACAGGTGAGGTTCTTAACCCGAGTCTCTAAAGTTTCATTCATGGATTTCACTTCACTCCGGATCGAGGTAGATTCCTTAATGTTCACTACTTACTTCTCATTTTTCAATTCAAGTTTCTTATACTTCGCACTCGAGACTTTATTTTTAGTAAGAATCTTAAGACTTTCCTCATATATCTTATCAGAAGCCTCTTGGATATCCTCCTCACTCTTGGACTCTTAATTTGAATCCTCATCACTATCTAAGTCCTCATCTCGTTCACTCTGTTGGTCAGATCCATTCTTAATCCTCGTAGTAAAGCAATATATTTACCACATTCATCATGAGTGAATTTCTCACTCTAATTGCCCGAGTTAGACTCTTCATTAGTGAGAGTATCATTCATAGCCTTATCTGAATTCCTCTTACTGCTAGGACATTCATTCCTAACGTGACCAAAACATCGACAATTATGGCACCTCATAGATTTATATTTTCTCCTAAATTCACTCAGGCCACCTTTGTGTCCTCTTGAGGATTATTTTTCTTTCTAAACATTTTTGGGAATTTTTTAGCAACGTACGTTAACTCTTCTTCATTAGGAGAATCTGAATCCGAAGACTCTTTATGACTATTCCTCACAGTTTTAAGGCCAGTGACTTTTCATTTGTAGGTATAGCTAATATAAGTTCACAAGTCTAGAGAGATCCAACCAGTTCTTCCACCTTAATAAAGTCTATATCCTTACTCTCCTCAATAACAATGATTTTAGCCCTAAATCACTTAGGTAAGGATCTAAGAATATTTATAACAATTTTAGGCCTAGAGATTTTCTCACCTAAGTTGAAACTAGAATTCACTAAGTCGTTTAAGCTCATATAAAATTCATCAAATGTCTCATCCTCTTTCATCCTAATCTCTTCAAACCTTGTGGTTAACATCTGTAAATTAGAGTTTTTAATAGCCTGAGCTCCCTCATGTGTGGTCTGTAGAGTATCCCAAACTTCTTTAGCAACCTCACACATAGATACTGTTCGCGAGAAACCCTCAAGTGTACGGGATCGTTGTACAAATAATAAAATATGTGAGTTAAGAGTCGTTCCCACGAGAAATGAGGTCTAATTTGTAATTTAGTATCTACTATTAAATTGGAAGTATGATGAAATCAAAAGAGATGGTTCACATATTATTTATATTAATCCTAAACTATTAAAGCAAATAAAGTGTTTATCTAATTTGTAAATATTTGTATTGGAATCGTGAATCCTATTGTCATTTAATTCAATTCTTAATTCGTAATCTAGTAAATTCATGCATTCAAGACAATCGATAATCCACTTTTATTCAATATTCTATTCCAAGATATATTAAATCTATGTTTAACATGACCCGATCCTATTCCTTGTTCGAATTCATATGAAAAACATGCATTGAATCATAGGATTTATCACACATGATTGCACATGCCGTAGATATTATTACTAATATCGATTGACCATGTGTTGATTTTATTGCGTTCTAGACTTTGAGTATTCCTACACTATAAAAAGAAACATACTATCCAATTAGTGATCAAGTAGTTCAATGTGAATGCAAAACTAATCGAGAAATACTAAACTAATTGTCTCATATTAAAATAAATAAGTAATAAGGTTCATCATTGATCCGATACAATGAAAAATTATCCAACCATCCTAATTATTAAACTATACAAAAATAATAATAAAAAGACATCACCAGGATCGAGAAATAATGAAGAAAGTGGAGAAATCCAATTTCTTGACTTGAATCTTGAAAAAGGATGAATATTTTTCAATAAACTTGTATAATTTGCCTTTGGTTGATGATTGTGCCTAGTTCTTCACCTCCAAAATATGTAGAATATGATGAAATTTAGATTCAATGGAAGTCCCATCACATTCTAGTCGAGTTTGGTATTTAAAGAATGCCAAAAAGATTCTATTGAATTGTCACCAAAACAAAAATAAGGAACATCGGATTTTTCCCTTTTTATCCTTAAGGTGCGTGCCTGGTAAAATCCAGGGCATGCACCTTTAGGGTTTGGGCAGCCTCAGGTGAGGCTTTTTGGTCTTGGGTGTGTGCCTCTCCTGCAGGCGAGGGCGTGCCTCGCCTAATTTCTGATAATTGCACAACTTTCAATATTTTTGTCATAACGTTATTTCCTGATATCCAATTGAGGTAATTCAAAATGCAATGGAAAGCTAAATCGAAAGACCATAAGTCTTCTAGACATATAATTTTTCTAATTCGAAATATTTATATGCTAAAATTGGGTCTCAATGTGAGCCCCATAATATTTTCGGCTGGAAGTTGATATGTGATAGTACTTGGACTATAGTTCATCCCTTTGACTTCTTTCCTTATTCAATTGATGTCTAACACTCTCAAATATTCATCGTGAGGTTCGACATAACTTTTGAGCATTTTCATTTCAGTCCTCGAACTTTGTATTCAATACGATTGAGCCCTTTCCCGCTATATTCACATTCTTTTTTCTCCAATTCTTCATCAAACATTGTGTTTTACTTATAAAATGAAATATAACACAAGTTAGGTAATATTTTATCCAAATGGCAGTAAAATATCATCATTTAAGACCTCGAATAAGTATAGAAACTATACTTATCATACCTCCAAACTTGATTCTTTGTTTGTCCTCAAACAAAACTAAAACCTAACAAATACACAATGCTAATTACCTAATTGGTGGCTAGTCAATCAAGTAAAGCAAAAAATTTAGCTAGCTAACCTGACTTTTTATTTCAGGATTGAAACCATAATATCAAATCTGTGCACATTTTCAAAATCACAATATAGAAATTAAAATCCACTTCTCCAATGTAAAATTGATATGTGTGTGAAGAATTAAGTATAACATTATGAATTCATGAGTTGTTTCAATTCACAACCCTCAATGGTCAAATTTATTCCTTCATCACTCGTAAGATTTACACATCCATAAACTGATTATTTTCGCTCTTTTCAAGTGTGTGAACTAATGTTGAATTTTTATACTATCCTCACCTCTCCAATTTATGTAAATCTTACTAATTTTAAGTCAATATGTCAATAAATAAGGATTTTCAATTAAGTTTGATTCCTTCAATTTTTAGGACTTAATTAGGCTAACAATCTCTTATCAAAAGTCAAATTTTTTTAATTAAGTGTTTGGAACTTAACCAACATATTTGGTACATCTTTTGTTTCATGCACCTACTTTTATTTCTATATTTTTTCTCAATTTTTTTATTCATTATTTGCAGCATTCTCTCCTTTAAACTTTGTAAATAACTCATGTAACAAGCTTTAGGCCGATGACTCCCAAAATGAGTTGACTTTAGGGCAACAGGATTTGACACCCTTATAGGTTTAATAACTTGAGTCATAAAGGTTAGGAAGAGAAATTTTCAAATAAAATGTGTTTTTATGCCTTGATTAGTGCAATGTCCATCACTAAACATATGTCCAAATAAAACGACATCTAACTTGAGATTTTCACCCAATTACATCCAATTGACCTTAGACAATCCACACAAATTTTTTAATTTTACACATGGAATCCCCATTTATCTCAACATCTTCCTACAATAGTAAAATCTCCCAAACTATTATAAATTTTGTTTAAGGATGTAAAATTTATTCTTTTTGGATTTAGCATCTATGGTCCACTATTCAACCTATTCAATAAAGAAATCAACGCATTCATACACAATGCTTAATTTAATTCATGTGCTCAATATATATCAAATCTCACATGAAAAAGCAAGAATTAATCCAAGCATGTAACTTATTCACCATTCATAGATTAGTTAACAATTTAATATATGCCAGCCAAGCAAACTATTTCACACAAACACACAAAAAGAAAATATTTTTAAAATTGTTAAAATTTTCAATTTTTATTTCTAAACTAATGTAATAAAAGCACACAAAAACACATAAAAATAAGATTGACACAAACATTATAAAAAAATGAAAACTCATGTTTTCCACCCCAAATTTAAATTAGACATTGTTCTCAATGTCTTAAATTCTAAATTTGCATATAAAGGTGTAGGGAAGAAAATGAAGAAAAGACTCCCCTGATATGGCTTATAATCCAATATCTAGCCTCCTATTACTTCCGTTGGCTCCTTGGTCCATATTGGTATAAATGTTTCGCGACATAATTTTCTTGCACAATGTGATCAAATAAAGCATTATGGCTAAAAAATTTGGAATAAGTGTTACTTAACTCTAACATCTATTAAATCAACTAACATATTGAAAACTAAAGAAAAAATGAGGTATGGATGATGAGTTCCTAAAATTGAATTATAAAAAAATAATCTAAATTTTCATATTACTAGAAAACATAATAAATAAAAGGGAAGAAAATTTTGGTTGCCTCCTAATAAGCGCCTTGTTTAAAGTCCTTAGCATATTGTACAAGGAATCAATATGTACTACTATTATTGGCATATCCAATAAATATGCAATCAATCATTTTTTGGTCCAATTTTCACTTGCTTAGGTTTAGGTACTTCAACTTTAGCCAAATACTCCCATACTTTCAAGTGTTTGTAGGACGGAGGATGACCTTTCCATAATTCATATAGAGTCTCTTCCATGGTCTTAAGGGGTATCCAATTAAGCAGACTATTTGCCGTAAGAATAGCTTTCCCTAACAAGTTTTGCAGTAAGCCCGACTTAGCAATATTGCATTCATCATCTCTTTGAGAGTTCAATTTTTGCATTCAGCAGTGCCCTTCGATTGAGGAGAGTAAGGTGCCATTGTTTGATGAATAATTCTATGTTTGGAACAAAATTCTTCAAACGGTGCCCCATATTCACCTCTTCTATCACTACGAATATTTTTTATTCATTTATTAAGTTGAGTTTCAACTTCGGCCTTATATAGTTTAAAGGCTTCCAAGGTTTTATCTTTACTTCTCAAAAGAAAGACATAACAATACCTTGTAAAGTCGTCGATGAAAGTCACAAATTATTTCTTACCTCTTTTAGTTTGAACATATTTCAAATGGAAAATGTCGCCATGTATTAGCTCTAAAGGCGTAGTGTTCATTTGAATCGAGTAGAACAGTGTTTTAGCCAATTTTGCTTCAATACACATTTCGCATTTATGATTAGGATCGATCTTAAGCGCCAGAATTAAACTTTGATTCTTAAGTTTGTGCAAAGATTTATAATTCATATGTTGTAGTGGACTATGCCACAAACATGAGAACTCAAGCATATAAACAGAATTTAAAGTTCTATTCATAATGCTTTGCCTTGGTACAACAGTAAGAACGTTCATTTTAAACATTCTATCACACATGTATCATTTTCCTACATACATCTCATTCTTAGTGGGTACAAATTTATCAGATACAAATACAAGCTTAAAGTGATTTTTACTAAGTAGAGATTCGGACACTAGATTCTTCTGTATGTCCGGCACATGTAGGATGTTGTTGAGGACGAGTTCATTGCCAATGTCATCTTCAAAGTAACATTCTCTTGTTCTTCAACATTGGAACTTGCAGAGTTCCCTATGACGAGTTGTTCACCATCTAATTTTTCATAATTTGAGAACATCGCCTTATCCACACACACATGATAGGTAGCATCAGTGTTAACCCACCATTCTTTTGAGTTTCCAATGTGGTTACACTCAGAAACAACTGCATATAAATTTATCTTTTACATCTATTCAGAAAGGGTATCTCTTTCAACCATGTTGGCATGTGCATTCTTCTTTGGTTTTCGACATTTCCTTGAGCGATGTCTGGCCTTTCCACAGTTGTAGCAGCTCCTTTTGGATTTTTTGGCCTTCTTGGAGTTGTCTCTCGACAGTGCCTCACCGAAGAACTTTCACTTCTTGTTGACAGCCTTCGAGTTGGTTTCAACAAAGTTTGCTCCAAGTTGGATAATAGGCCTTCTTTTAGATTTCCAATTGTCTTCTTCGATCATCAAGCGGACAATAAACTCTTCCAAGTTCATTTCCTTGCATTTATGCTTGAGGTAGTTTTCGAAGTCTTTCCACATAAGAGGGAGCTTTTTGATGATGGAAGCAACTTGGAAAGATTTACTCAATTCTATCTTCTTTACATAGATGTCACATAGTAGAACTTAAAGTTCTTGCACCTGACTAATCACTGTTTTGGAATCCATCATCTTGTAGTCCAAAAATTTGCCCACTAAGAACTTCTTAGTTCCGGCATCCTCGATCTTGTATTTATTCTCCAAAGATTCCCACAGTTCCTCAGTCGAGTTCTTCAAACTATACACTCCATATAGTGTATTGTCCTATCTGTGTAGGATATAATTTTTGCACATAAAGTTCGAGTGCTTATTGTCTCCTTCTTGTACCGTCGGTGCAGTTTCCTTTAGAAGTTTTGCCAAGTTTAGAGTGCTAAGATAGAATAACATCTTTTGTTGCCATCTCTTGATGTCCACACCTCCAAACGTTTCCGATTTTCCCCATATGGGATTGTAGTATTTTGAAGTGGTATAGCCAATGGCTAAACCACATTGATATGAATGTAAAATGAATATTTTTTCCTTCTTATTTTATGTGGTTTTATGATTAATTAGTGCCAAAACATATTCATTACGTTCATATTTTGATTTAGGTAACAATTCTATGGATATGACGTAATTTGAAAAAAAAAAACAAGTAAACAATGGTCAAAATGAAAGAAAACGAAGTTTGAAAATTGAAATACAAATACTTAGAAGTTAAGTGAAACCTCACGATAAATATTTGAAAGTGTTAGAGGTCAATCAAATGAACAAAAAAGTCAAAGGGATGAAGTTCTTTGCATGGATGTCATGTAGTAGAACTTGAAGTTCTTGCACGTGACTAATCACCGTTTTGGAATCCACCATCTTGTAGTTCACAGATTTGCCTACTATGAAGTTCTTAGTTCTAGCATCCTCGATCTTGTATTTCTTCTCCAAAGATTCCCATAGTTCCTTGGTCGAGTTCTTCAAACTATATACTCCATATAGTGTGTTGTCCAATCCGTTTAGGATATTATTTTTGTACAGAAAGTCTGAGTGCTTCCATGCATCCAAAGCAATAATCGATTCACGATTATTGTCTCCTTTTTATACCACCGGTGCAGTTTCCTTTAGAAATTTTGCTAAGTTTAGAGTGTTAAGATAGAACAATATCTTTTGTTGTCATATCTTGAAGTCTACACCTCCAAACTTTTTCGATTTTCCCCACGCAGGATTACAATATTTTGAAGTGGTATAGCTAATGGCGAAACCACATTGATAGGAATGTAAAATGTATATTTTTCCTTCCTTATTTTATGTGGTAATAGATTAATTAGTACTAAAATGTACTCATTACGTTCATGTTTTGATTTAGGTGACGGTTCTATGGATATGACGTAATTTGAAAGAAATAAGCGAACAATGGCCAAAATGAAAGAAAACGAAGTTAGAGGATCAAAATACAAACACTTAAAAGTTATGTGAAACCTCGATGAATATTTGAGAGTGTTAAAGGTCAATCAAAGGAAGAAAAAAGTCAAAAGGATGAAGTACAATCAAAGTATCATCACATATCAACTCATAACCGAAAAGGTTATGCATCGGATTTTTAGTCTCAATTTGAGGCCCATTTTGGACATGGTAAACGATTGAGTTGGAGGATGATATCTGAAGGAAAGTTGTAGCCCTTTGAGTTAACTTTCTAACACATTCTATATTTCCTTAATTAGATATTGGGAAAGAAAGATATGATCAAAATACTGAAAGCTGTGCGGTGGAAATTATTTAAGACCATGCGGTCGCATGGCTTTAATTCCATGCTGCCGCAAGAGGCGTTTCAGTGAACTTCACGGTCCATTTATGTGACTGCATGACTTGCTACCATGCGGTTGCATGATTCATTCCTGGCACGAAAATTCTGGTTTCCGAATTCAAGTCAACCACCTATGGAAACAACTATAAATATGTGATTTGCAACCCTAGTCTGGCCATAACGTTCTCTATCGATATCCGATTGAGGTGATTTAAGATTCTTTAGAAAGCTAACTCAAAGGGCTACAACTTTTATTCAGAAACTATCTTCGAAGTAGATCGTTTTCTATGTCCAAAACTGGTCTCAATATGGGGCTGAAAACCAATGCAAAACTTTTCAGCTTGAAAGTTGATATCTGATAATGTATTGGCTATATTTCATCCCTTTCACTCCTTTCTTCATCCAATTGGCCTCTAACATTCTCAAGTCTTTATCACGAGGGTCGATACAACTTTTGAATATTTACACTTTAGTTCTCGAACTTTCTCTTTCTTTCATTTTGGTTATTTTTCCCTTATTTCTTCCAAATTACGCCATATCCATTGAATTGCCAACTAAACCAATATATGAGAATACTAAGTACATTCAAGCATAAAATAGTCAACTGGTCTGGGGTTATTTAATAATTATGGTTAATTAGAACACTATTTTTTAACTAACTAAAATTAAGGAGATATGTGAAAGTAATTTCAACGGTGAATATTCAAAATATGAATTGAATTATCCTTACATCTATGATCAATTGTGGATTTCCGATAGTGGATGTGGACTTAGACCGATGTTAGTTTTTTTATTATTTTCGTTAATTCATTATTATTAATTGCGTTATTTACGATTGTTTGCATACAAAACCCCTCAATAATTGTACGAATTCATGGGATCGACCCTTACTTCCACTACTACATTAATTTTAGAGACTAAGGTATTACATTTGGGTGCCTACGACAGCCCACACCACACATTGTTTGAACCATTTTAACTAAAAGTAGCCTCAATGATGGCCATTTATGTTACACAAAAAGAAGTTTAACGCAAATAAATCAAAAGAATGGAATACCAGATGAATGTATATTCCAAAAGAGGAAGAGAAAAGATAACAACTACAGACACAAAAATTTTGTCTTAAGATTGTTAGCGAATTGGGCTAAATAAAAGTGTGCGTAAAAGGGTTGTTGTATATCGAACAAACCAAAAACAAAGTTTAATCCATAGGAGTATGACTAAACTATGGGCCCATTCAGTAGGGATTAAAATCAGATTAAAATTGAAAAATTAGTCGTTATTGTTGACTTTTATTAGATAAGTAAGACCCAATAACGGCCATATTTTTAATTTTAATTGGATTTTAGTTCCTACCGAACGAGGCCTACATATAAGTGATTTGAAATGTAGTATGAAAAACTACAAACGAAATCAAAGATTAAAACTAAGAAGGGAAGAAGAAGAAACACAATTTGAGACAAGTGCTTTTCACTCTTTCTATAAGACAAAATTGTTCCGCAACGGTGCTCACGGTTCACGACACTTGTCTCCCAAGATACAACGGATTCAACTTGTGATAGAAGCACTTCAAACAACAAGTTATGACAAACTTTTGACAGAGTTTCTCTCTACAAAGAAGAAAATGAATTGAATAAATTTGGAAGTGATTTGTAAGAGTTTTTATACAATGCTCAATACAAATATGATATGGGATGTAAAAGACACGTCCAATGGGTCCTTTTCATGTACCTTCCTTTTTTTATGAAAAACTAAATGTAAGATTTGTGGTAATCATAAACCTTGTTAATTTGAGTCTTGAAGTGAGAATTTGAAAAGTATTAACTCCAAAAATAATTATCTATATTTTTATAAAAACATATGCATTTGGTGACCCAAATATAATCTTTGAAAACTAGTAACCAATCAACCAAAACAAGCAAAATAAATTTTGAAAGCTTTCGAATTCTTGCCTATTTTGGCTATTATTGTAGGCTGAGTTGAAGGAGAAATTGGCGAGTACGAGGGGAAAGATCCAATGCCATATTTGTGTTCAAGTCTAGGACATGAAAATCTATTGTTTGGGCTTCCACCCATGATTCTTTTAGAATGCAAAGAAATACAACCCTAACTAAAGACTCATCCTATGAACTTTCAATGTTTAGAATTCCTAATTATGTTAAATGGTAAATTCCATTCAAGCAATATTGTGTTTTGTAATATATCCATAGCTTTGGGGATGGTTTGTATTTACTTGTTTGCTGTACTTGGATCAAACTTTTCTTCATTAATGCCTTTTGCTTTTCTTGGGCAGCCGGGGCATTCGAAATATGTAGACTTCTACTACTATAATTTTTTTTATCGATCAGCGCATAACATCAAGGATGTCAGCGTGATCCTAAGGCTTGACTTTCTCATTATATGCACATTATTTCTCTCGTCTTTCTTCTACTTGAAAATATGGATTGAAGTGTATATATGCTTGAGTTTTGAGAAATACTTGTATAAAAGTAGCAAAATTAGAACAACATTTTAGAAGATAATGTCGTCATTGATATTTATAATTCTTGATTTTTTCAGTCAATTATTATCATTTTATGCTATATTTCATAATTTGGTTTACTGACCACAAAAATTCTATATGACGTGTCAATAAATGATTGAATGTGGATATAGTTTTAAAATTTTATAATTCTTGATTTGTCAATCAATTCATACTATTTTACCTTTAATATTTTTAGGTAATATTATAATTTATAATTTGGTTTATTGCCCACAAAAATTCCATATGACACGTAATTAAATTAGCGTGGAAATAGTTTTAGTTCATCATTCAAATAACAATTTTTGGGTTACAATCAATAAAAAAATAGAATTTTTCACACTTTCTACAACGCTATAGCATTCTAAATTAATGTGAAAATGAAAATTCAAGAACTCAAAAAATTTGAAGAAAACTTCAAGACCTTACATCAATAATAGTAAGTCTTCTTGACTTTTTAGTAAGTCTTCTTGACTTATTCCATGCTATAACGCCATATTTTTTACTCTGAAATGTTGATAATTTCATCTTGAATGTCGTTTCTCTTGAATTTTTGAGCAAATGGACAATTAAATTATTTTTTAAATGTAAAAATAACCATCAAGCACATTATTTCATAACTAGTCTTCGCAACACGATGAACACACGGTCCTTTCGTGTATCTTCGTACCAATTACCCCCTAAATTTCCTTGTGGGGTTCCGAATTGTAATAATGTGGTTGGTAGCTGAATCCAAATTTGTATAGATCTTCTTGGAATTTTCTTGGAAGACAGCAAACCTCAATACAATTTCCTTCCAATTCGTTTGCTTAACATTAAAATAAAGTTTTGTTAGATTTAAATAATTATCCGACCTCTCACGGACATGGTCTCTCTCTCTTGTAGTCTACCTAAAGCGTCACCTTCTCAGTTTTTTATTTAATTGGGCTCTGTTTGGTGCACATTTTGAGTTTAAAAATGCATTTTTAAATTTTTTTTTTTTTGATGTGATGAAAAATATACCATTAAAAATGAGTAGAAAAATACAAATAAAAAAATAATGTGACTCAAACAAGGGATTAGTATAAATGCATGTGTATATTTATTTAAAACGTCACAATCACCTTCTTTCTCTTAAGTCAACTCAGGAGTGGCTTTACGTAAATTTTGGTTTCAGTATTTTTTGAGAGTCTAGAAATCATTTGTGTCATCCTTTAATTTCCTCACTTCTTTTGTGGAGGTCTCGTCCGCGGATTCTATTCTTAACCTTTCCTCTCTCTATACACAAACGCACACACTATATATTCTCAAATTTTACAAGGTTATTAAAATTAAATGATAAAAATGGGAGTTTATGTATTGAATTAAAGTATATATGGGGGTTGTACATGTGGTGAATAATGAATTTAATATAGTTGGTAAGTGGTGGGTAAATTGGTAAAGAGAAGTGAAATTATTACTCTATTATTATTGTTAAGGTTGTGAATTAAGTTTTGACCCGAAGAAATTTATTATTCTATCAGGAGTTAGCGCAAAGATCGAGACATCCTACCAACCAAACAAATCGTGTAATAAATAGTTTGTGAGTGGAAAAACTTAAGTATTTTCCAAGTATTGCTAATTAATTATATTACTATCCATTTTGTGCATTAAGTGAATTATTGGTCCAATTACATGATAGACTTGGAAATATTCCTTCATTATACTTACAAATACTTAAAAATGATATCGCCCATACGACCAGTTGTTTCATGCCATAAATAAACTCGAACAGTCAATAAATCCTCAACTTGATCCAAAAATTGAACGACCATCTAGGTCAAGAAAAAATGAATAAATAAAAGCACACCAAAAAAAGCAAGTAGAATCAACGGTAGAAAATATAAAAAATCAAGATGTTTATTTATTATTTATTTCAAATCAACACGTCATTTTAAATTTCTGATTAAAGTTATTATAATTATTACAACGAATATGTTCCAATGCACGAGATCTTATAGCACATACCAATGATGCCCTATAGAAACATCATAGACAAATTTTAAAAAAATTAGAAGGATTAAGATTTTGGTAAAAGGCGTGAGGGGAGAATCGCAAGAGAGTAAGAGAAAAGGATAAAAATGTTCAAAGTTATTGTAATTTTGCCCCAGTTTGGTGGGGATTAAAATCTATTTTTTAGTAATTTTGATAAAAGTTAAAAAATTGTGGATCCCATAAAATATGTTATTAAAATTAAATTTTAACTATGATTTAGATTAAAATTTAGAATTTAATTCATATCCAACAAAAATTTATCGAAATAAATAAATAAAAGGGAAAATTGCAACCGATGCACAAAACCTTTCAGCTAGTGATAGACTTTGCCCAAACATTTCATTTGTACCACCCGCGGTACCAAAATGTTAAAAAAATCACAGTTCTAATTCTTATTAACAGTTTACGTCCATTTGATTATGAAAATCGTTAATTGACCCCATAAATAAAAAAATATAATCTCCAATAAATAGACAAGGGCAATTTTGAAATTACACATAATTTCTACCAAATAAGTTAAAAAATGAATTAAAAATCCCAAAAATAATTAAAAAAAATAATTGTTCATCTCCTTCCCCACCCCATCCCATGGAAAATCAACTACCATCCTGCTGCCACCAATCCCGTCGCCACATCTCCCACCACCGCCACCATCCCGCCACCATTAGTCCATTTCCCATATTAATTCACTATGGAATGACTTGTAATTATATTGCTCAACTTCTAAAGATTCAAGCTCTTTCATCCAATCAACCCTGATGAAGAATTTAGTGAAATCCCTGTCCATTTTTTCCCAAATCTTCTTCTGTACACTGTAACCAATTTTTTTGTCACTATATTGCTTCCATAATTCTTGACCTTAGATTCTTGAATTAACTGGACTTCAGAGAAGAAAACACGACCACGTTTCTAGGCTACTTCTCCAGCGAGGACTATGAGAAGGCGGCAAGTTTCTTCATCGGCTTTTCGAAAGTTTTTTGAGGATAAATGCAGTTGGAGGACGTCACAGGATACATTGGGAGAGGCGGATGGAGTGGCGAATGATAATAGAAATGGGGATCCAAATCCAAATGACTAGCTGCAAATCCAAATGATTGGCTGCACAGATCAATTGGGAAATTAAGTCCAGCGATTGTGGGACCGGTGGTAGCGGGCTGGTGGTGCTGGGAGATGTGGAGACGGGACTGGTGGTGGTTGACTTTCCATGAGCTGAGATGGGATGGGGGTGGGGTGGGGGAGATGAACAGCTTTTTTTTTTGTTTAAATTATTTTTGGGATTTTAAATTTATTTATTTTACTTATTTGGTGGAAATTGTGTGTAATTTTGAAATCGCCCTTGTCTATTTGGTAAAAATTATAATTTTTTTAATTATGGGGTCAACTAACTATTTTCGTGATCAAACGGACGGAAACCGTCAATGAGGATTGTAGCTACGATTTTTTTTAAAGGTTTGGTACAGTGGGTGATACAAATAAAAGGTTTGGGCAAAGTCTGCAACTAACTCTAATGTTTGGTACCTCGGTTGCAATTTCCCTAAATAAAATGATAATATTAACTCCAAAAGTTGGGGGTCACGTGACCCCAGACCGTGTCCGCAACGGTACGGGACTCAACTATCAAAGGAGGTGATATGTGCACTTGTAATGGAAGGTAGTGGGAAGTTTCAAAGAAAAAAGATGTGCATGACTTTTGAATTTTTCTTTTGGTCCTAATATCAGCCTACATTTGACTATAATACACAATTTTAAATAAAAAATTGTTAAGATACCTTAAATTATGTAGAGAGATTATTTTTCTAAGATTGACTTGTGAAAAAGAAATCTCAAGTCATCTACTTCATCTTTCAGTTGTAAATTTGAGTTCAAACAAGTCATTAAATGCACACGGAAAAGTGGGGCACAAATATCGAGTACACACAATAAGAGATTATTTTAATTAAATAATATTAAAAAGTTCTTCAATATAAATGTAAAAATCGTATGAAATGAAAATATAATCCAAAATAACAAGAAGAAAAAAAAAATACATTTTTTGAATCATATACATATGTCAAATTTCAAGTTGTGACAAACTTAAACCAGACAAAATGAAACTTATATGTAAAGCATAATTAAACGATAAATACGAATTCCAAACTTAGGCAAAACTTATGCAAAGTTTTTAAAACAACCATTTTAGAACTATTTTTGACCCAAAAATGTGTGTTTTGAACTCTTAAAAAAATAAAGAATAGCAGTTAGATTATCCAAATTTAAATTTTACAAAATAAATTGACAAAATCTAACAATAAAATATATATTATGCATTGTTATTATAATCACAGATTGTACAAATAATTGGTTCAACGATTTTTAGTTAAAGAAATAATAACAATAATAATAATTTTTAAAACAAGTAGTCTATTACTTTCTAAATTGAATATATAGTTTCTTGTCACACTAATTGCTAAGATTCTTCAATTGCCTTCGCGGTCACGCATTTTATTTCCACATGCAGAATACGGGTTTGAATATTGCGTATTTCAAATACAATATAAAATTTTGCAACACAAAAAAAATGGCAATGCGAGGGGTGGGTTTGGAATTTGGACGGAGGGAAGGGCGTGGGGTGGGGGAACCGCTGATGTGGACGTCTGTGGTGGGCAGACCAATCTTCTACTCAGTAATAAATAATAATGATATGATTGGCTGATGAATCTTTTTCGTACAGTTTCTTAGAATTTTATTGGAAGATACAGCTCATTACTAGTGATGGCAACGGGGCGGGTTCGGGGCGGGGCGGGGCGGGGTGGATTTTTGCCCCGTTTAATGCCCTATTAATTTTTATTTTTTTTTAAACCAAAAATTTTCAAGTAAATACAATTCAAAATTTTATAATCCAAAGCAAATAATATTTAAAATAATTACATCAATATCCAAACCAAACAATGAAAACAAACAATGTCCAAAATTAAATAAACAACGTTCAAATTTTTTTTTTTTTTTACTAAACGGGGGCACCCTCGCCCCGCCCCGCCAACCCATCGGGACGGGTTTTTTTCGCCCCATTTGGGGCGGGTTTTTTTGCCATCCCTACTCATTCCATATAGAATTAAGCTACTTTGCCCGAATTAATTTGTCCACCTTGTTGACTTAACCTCACATGAATGTGGGATCGACATGGGACCCGCATGAAATAAAAAATGAAAAAAAATGCTTCCCTCCTCCCCCCTATGTGTGTGTTCTGTCAGACACGCTCCCTGGTTAAACTATTCGTTTGCTAAAAGAGCCATTGTCTTGAGTCAAACCAAAGAATCAGTGCATCTCATTCCTTGAACTATTCTGTCTCTATATTTATATGTGTGTATGTATTGTTGCTGGAGTGGCATCTCATTACTCATATAATATAATCCGCGGTTTCATAATTTTCAGAGTCAAGAAAATTATTCTCGTAAATCCTGGGATTCTGTTTAGTTCAGAGCATGGGAACTCAAGTATTCACACCAGACTACGCAAACGAAGTAATTCTCTTCATTCTCTCTCTCTCTCTCTTTCTCTCTCTCTCACTCAAATATATATACATATATATGGCCACACTGAAATTTGAGAAACTTTTTTTATATGGCTTTTTTTAATTTATGTTTTTTTTGCTCAGCAATTCTATATGTGATTTTCTCATAAACATGCATATTGTAGATGGTATATGAAGTTCTAGTTCCTTCTTCATCAAACTGTCTAAGTTCGAGTCTGATAAGTTATGATAATTGCCATATTAGTCTGATAAGTTCTGACTTTAATTTTATCCTAGTTGATTACCATTCGTCTTTTTTTTTTAGTTATTTTTCTCAATAACAAAATACTTTGGTTTGTATATAGTTCACTTAAAAAGAGCTTTATTTATTCTAGCTTCTTAATGTCTTAATTTTCACAAAAAAATTGAACATATTATAATATTAAGCCCCTGTTTTAGGGTCATTATACAAAGAATTCGAGGGAAAATGATATTTTGAATAGTTATTTCTTGAATAATATGTGGTTAAAAAATAAAAAAAAAATTGTATTTACGTGTAACATATTTTATTGTAGGAATGTATAATTAAAAATGAATATAAAAAATAAATAAATTTGAAACAAATAGAGCCAAAGAAAAGTTAAGTAGAAATACAGTCCAAGTCTATGAAGATCAACACATAACTTCAAACACGAGGTTCACACACGGCAACAAGCAAGTCTATTTTTGAATTCTAGCACTACTTTTGCAGACCAATTAACGTTAATCTAGTTGATCAAAGACGTCACAAGTACTTATAAGAAATTTAAAGGAAGTAAATTATTGATAATATTATTTTCTCTTCACTTCTAAGTAAAAAAAAAAAATCTTATTATTGATCATATTACGACTGTAACGAGTTTAAATAGTAAGGAGGGACCAAATTTAACGGGTTCTTGAAATTGCTACCACGTCAATCTGACTGACCTTATTCACCCAACTTTGAGGATTGAATTTAATTTCATTGGTGAGATTTTCATTGAACTATCACTCAACTAAAAATCAATAAGTCTAAGCAAACCTTTCATTAATTCAACTAACCTTAGCATTTATAATAATTCGCGAATTAACAAATATCATGTAATTCAGTAAAGTAATACTATAATGTGCAATAAAAAATAAATATACACATTTATCTAATTATGATACATATCATAATATCACAAATCAATTATTTCAAAAAATAATTCCAATTATAATCGAAGAATAAAGCTCACAGAATTTAAATTTATTATACAAATTATCAACTCCACTTTAGTACATGTTGCAACACAATCCTAACAAATGAAAAGTGACATCAAAATTTTCATATTCTGCTTATCACCGAAAATATCCCAAAATATTAACATATTCCACTAGGTTATGTTCCAAATACATTTATTAATTTTAATAAACGTGTACATTTTCAACAAGTTCCATAACATTTGCTTTTTCCGCTTCCCTCTACAGAGGCTATAAGTTTACATAAATCCTCGTAGTTGATCAAACACAAAAAAAATTAAAATAAATCACAACGAATCATATGACCTAATCAAAGGCCCATACAATTCATGAACATATATAAAAATGTGGTATTTTAAATTCTTTCAGAGTAATTTTCATTTTCAAAAAAATGAGAGCACTTTAAAAAATAACTCACGCTGTCCAAATACAATATAATAAATATTCTTGATTTTATATAAAAAAAAAATCAGAATTTAATGAAGTTAAACAACATTTTTAATATTTTTACACATTTATTTAAGCATTAAATACAATAAATTATTTTTAACTACTCAAATATTAATTTAATATATTGAAAATTAAGAATACTTCAAGGACCAATCTCTAATTTTCAGAATTAAAATCAGGTCCAGCACGTGTCGTCACGTGCACGGTCAATTTGCAATTATTTTTTAAATTAATAAAAAATGGGTGTGCGTCAGCGTCGCCACGTTGTTCTCGATTAATTTAATATATTGAAAATTAAGAATAATTCAAGGACTAATCTCTAATTTTCAGAATTAAAATCAGGTCCAGCACGTGTCGTCACGTGCACAGTCAATTTGCAATTATTTTTTAAATTAATAAAAAATGGGTGTGCGTCAGCGTCGCCACGTTGTTCTCAATTTTTTTTTTCTTTTTTCGATTGGTCATTCCGACTAACTTCGATGTTCTGAGTTCATCTATATTGTATGATTTTACAAAATCAATAGTTAAGCCATATTTGGAACATCAACAAATGTGTCACAGAGTGGAAATGACTTAAAATTCATGCAAACTTTCCAATTTTTTTTACCAAATTTCAGGAGGTCATGACTACTTCATTTCAAGGCCAAAATTAATAATCTTTATATGTTTGAAAATTTCTTGACAAGATCTATCCAAATATACAAAATAGGAACCATAAAACATAGTGTAAAAGAAGTTATCAAGTGATGACATGTTGGGTTTTTTAATTTTCATCCAAATTTTGAGAGGTCGTAACTTCTTTATTTCAAGGTCAAAATTAATGATTTTCATAGCGTTGGAAAGGTTTCGAGAAGATATGTCCAACCATACTAGATGAGAAGCATTAAACGTAGTATAGAAGAAGTTATCATGTAATGAAATTTTGGGTTTTACTAATTTTGATGCAAAAATTCATATTTTCATCCAAACTTCAAAATCGCATAACTCTTTTGTTTTAAATTCAAAATAGAAAGTTCTTTATATGGTCGGAAAGGTCATTGAAATACATTTATGACCACATTAATATTACTACATAATTATCAATGTATATAAAGCAATAATTTATGTAGAATTAACTAGGGTTTCAATTTTCTCCCAAATGCAATAACGAAAATTGATTAAATTTTATTGGTGAATTCTAAAGTATATTATATACATAATTCCAAAATTTTGTAAATACTAGTCATGTATATCAAAAGATGCCATTACAACAAGGAATTCAACCTTATAAATCAGATACCGATGTAGGAATTTTCAACATTCATAATCATAAATTAGAGGTCATGAACCCTTGAAAGAATGAATTCCAAGATCCATATGTGGTTGAATCGCATTGTATCTTAAATCTCCAAAATTAGCATTTTTTTTTTGTTCTCCAACCAATTCCACTCCCAATCCCAATTGAAAGAGATTATTATCCACGATCTAAGTATCTTATTTTGTGAGTTTTCATGCCAAAATAGTGATTTTATGGCATTTTCAATTTTGGCGTATTTTCATATAAGAATTTTACCATTTTTTCTTGCCATATTTTTCCTCTCTTTTTCTTGAATAATTATTAGAGGTTTACATGGAAGTTAATGGAGTTATATGGAGTTGTATGTTTGAATTTCAAGTTCAAACAACTCCCTCGAACCCTTTTAATATCTTGTGTGTTAGGTCGCCCCACATGGGCGATCCACAACCCATAATTTTGATGAATAATACAATACCTTGAATTGGAGGTTGATGAAAGAGATGCACGAGAGAAAGCGATAGATGAATGGTTGCCAATAACTTCTTCTAGGGATGCAAAATGGTGGTACTCAGCTTTCCACAACATTACAGCAATAGTTGGAGCTGCAGTTCTCAGTCTCCCTTATGCCATGGCTGAACTAGGATGGTATGTTCCATTTTGGACAACAATATTTTTTTTAGCTTTACTATAACTTTTGCTGAAAGAAGTGTTTAAAATTTGTCAAGAATGCTTTTATTGTATGTACTAATCAATATGTATATACATAAAAGTTTGAATTCTTACAGAGTGGGAATAAGTAGTTTTATTTACTTACATCTTTAACACACTCCACATGCTGGTTAGATTCAATTTTTCTTGAATTTCTTAAATGGTGTACGTGTCAGTGAAATTCTAAAATGAAGCTGTGAATTAACCTGTTTCTATGCTAGAGAGCATGAGAAAACATTGTATTCTTTATCTAAGTCTCTTGTGAGTGGATGCATAGCTCACATTGAGTGGATCAGTCTATAAATCTATGTTTCACTACTCGGTTTTGATTATTGCCGCCCTCGAAAGTTGAGAATGCAAATATATCAGTAACATACCAAGTAATTATTCAATACTGAATTTTTTGCTTATATTATCAATCTATACTCTTATCTTAATACATACAAAGGGAGTGGACATGGCTCTCATACCTATGTACAAGGGCGGAGCTACCCTGTCTAAGTAGGTGAGTCCCAAGTTGAAGCGGTGGGGGCTCATGGGGGTTCGGGGGCAGCGCCATTGAATTTTTTTTAAACATTATCTGTTAAAATAAGGGAAGTTGGTAATTTGTGATGGAGAAAGGAAATAAAGGAACATAAATTACATTAGTTGAAGATTTAGAAGATGGTAATGCCTTTATGGAGATATGTCGGTAATCGACAATTATTTTTTTAGTGCTTACAATTCTATTGGTTTAAACTTAAAAATTAGTAGTTAAGACTTAGGCATAGATGCATTTTACTTTTTAAAATTGAAGAATTCAAAATCTTAGTATTCTTGTTCAGTTAATATCTGTAAGCGGATTTAAAGTATTGTCTTCTCCTGAAATAAAAGGTCTCGCACATAGACCCCTAACACTTAGAGATCCTGAAATCTCAGTATTCCAAGAAAAATGCACATTAAGAAATTCATGAAAGGCTTTTTCAAATACAACATGGTGAATAAAAAAAATCTATTTTTTTTTTGTCAAAATTGGGGGGGTCTGGGTTCCCCAAGACCCCCTTCCCCTCCGCCCCTACCTATGTACTATCGCAGAATGACCTTCAATTGGTGGAATCCGGGCTCAATTTTAACTTACCAATCTATATCAAACAATCAATTAAAAATTCAACCCATAACTAATATATGGTTGCTTTCTTCCTTTCTCACCCACAAATGGACAAGGTTATGGTGGTGATTTGTAAGCCACAAATGCAAAGAGAAGGCAAAGGCACCAAGACACAAGGTAATGTGTCAAGACACAATAAAGTCATCCTATAAGTGAATTTGGGCCAAGACACAAGGTAATGAGCCAAGACACAATATAAGTGAATTTGGGCAAAGACAACATTAACAAATTAAGTTGCTACTAGTAGACCACGTTGCTTTTAGGTCGAGCATATAAATCGATTGTATTGATAATTATTTAACTCATCACCTGAGACCTATAAAATATGTTCTAAGTTGTTTAACATCATTGTCCAAGATTTATCGGGTATAAAAAACTCACCAAATCTCCACCTTGATACAATCAATTTGCAAGAAACCAAAAATAAAGTTAAAGCTTGCCAAATCAAGACAACAAATAAAATTGAGATAACAGATCTTACCCGTGTTTCGGACCTGAAACACATACCATACCTGCTCCATGTACTCACCAAGGCTAAGGTCACAAACAAATACCGAATCAGGAACATATAATCACAGTAATCAATCAAAAGCAAATAATCATATGATGGGGATATAACATAGGATAATCTACAATTTTTTTCCAAAATACGTTCACATAGAACAACATATTAACATTAAGTTAATCAAGCAAATGGTCAAAACATACATGCAACAAATACATAAATGACCCCATGAAAAGATCTCACCACACTTAATCTTATCTCATTCCGTGTTGCTCACACATCGAGAACACATATCTCACCACATAGCCCACCATACTCACTAGACTAATACTTAACCCATGTCCAACTGGTAGACCTTTATAGATTTTAAGTCCTTGGGGTAATCCTCTATCAACACATCATTTCTCCTAACCTAAGTAGATAATGGGTCTTCACCTAACAAAAATGATAGAAGTGTCTCTCTCACACTCCACCTGATTAGGGTCTCTTCAGAGATAAATGATTCCAACATTTGATTACCTTTTCACTCGTGATCCAAATGTCACACTCCATATCCCCGATACAAACCGCTAATGTACCCCTAGACACATCTATACTCCATCTCACCAATAGACATACAAAACACAGCTAATGCATATTAACTCACTATGCATGCAAACAATTACACTAAGTAATTAAATTGCTCTCAAATTCATGCAAATGTACATATGAAACACATTGAAATGCACATAAAACCATGCAAAAAAATTAAGCAATCAGACACATACAAAAAAGATTACACACGGATGCACATGCGGTCACTGGGTGTACTCTCAATAAACTTCGCTAGGGTCATCACTCGGCCCTAAAGCCACATTCGCCTCGCCTCTCATCTTACCCTTCTGCCTATCATTTTTCATAGGACAGTCCCTAATAAAGTGACCAACCTTACGGCAACTGTAACACCATCTACTACTATATTTATCCCATCCCTTGTCCTTATTCTGACACCCTCATCACTTGAATCACAATTGTCTTGAGTTCTACTCAAAATCATCTGCTTAAACTTCATTATACTCCTCATCATATGCAACTTACCACTTCTATTATTCTTTTTTTTTCATCCTTAATCTCTATTTCCTTACTCATAAGAGAATCTATGACAATTTCGGGTGTTAAAATGTCTCTACTATACTTAGTTACATTCTTAACCTCTCTATATAAATTCGGCATATAATTAAGCAAAATATGACCTTATACGTTTTAGACACTTTCTCTTCACAATTAACAACATTTTGAACAAGTTTATGGAAAATATACAAATTATAATCAAGATCCTTTGAATGATTCATTTTAAAACTGAAAAATCTTTCAAGCAAGTACAACTTATTAAAAGTGGAGTTAAGCAAATACAAGTCTTTCAACTTTTGTCAAAACTCTTTTGTAGAATCAAGTTCTCCAACTTTTCTCAAAATAATGTCAGATAGATGTAAAATAATTGAAGTGTAAGCAAGTTGATCATATTCTTCTTTTTGTGCTTCTGTCAGATTTACAGAAAATATGATATCTATGAACTTTGAAACTTTTTGTTGAACTAAAATCTCATTTATCTTTTGTTGCCAATTGAAAAGTCTCATTTCCTATTGAAAATTCCAACTTCAAAATGTGAAAACATTTTTGAAAAATAAAACAACCAAAGTGAACAAATATGTCACACAAAGTAATCCTAAGACCGCAGTATACACATTCTAGATTCCCAAGTTTACGTAAGATTCTCGATCTTAGATTGGGGAAATTTTCAAATAGGTTAAGTTTGGTATTCTAACGAAATAATCAATGCAACATGAAGGTATGTCAACCAAAATTCAAATTCCCACGCAATATAGGCAATTAAACACAGAAGCAACTATCAACTTGCAGTTAAGTCCAGCACTTCAAATATGACAAATAATTCCTAAATTTTTAACACAAACAATGGTTGCCCCACAAGATAACCCCAATCCTATTGTCACCCAACACGATGACGCACTAAGGTTGAAATTTAAATTTGGGATAAACTAATATACCAGAGTGGACCAATCCGAGTATGTAAATAATGAGAGATGCAAATTTATCACTTTAAGGCCACCACTATTCGCCCTAAAGCTTTCAGGAATTGCAGCGACCAATTGAACACCAAATTGAATCACAAACCCCCAGGGGCATAATCGTCCAATTTTCACCGTATAACCTGAAACGAAAAACTAACAATACCAAAACTTTAAAAATCACATTAGGAAAATTCTGCCCGAAGAAATTCTCCCTAGGTGATGTCAGACGCGCAACTGTCGGAACTGTGCACTCTGCCACCGTCGACGGCCGTCACAATCACGCACGATCGATCGAGGAGCCTCCACCAGCATATCAAGGTTTTTGGCCTCCATTTCCTCAACCGCCTTCTAGTTTGGCTGGGATCGTCTATTGCATGTCATATTTTTCGAAAAAAATTTGGACAATTTGTTCCAGCCGGTTTCTCCTTCATTTCCGATTAGTTTTTTGTTAGATTTTGGAGCTGAATCCACCTCCTTGATGCTGTCATACCAATTGTCACAGTATATGCCTTCAATTGGTAGAATCCGGGCTCATTTTCAACTTACTAGTCGATATCAAACAATCAATTAACCGACCCACAACTTGTATTCACTTATGATTGTTTCCTTCCTTTTATACCCACAAGCACCCACAAAGGAACGAGGTTATAGTTATGATTTGCAAGCTACAAAGGCAAAGAGAAGGCAAAGGCACAAAGAAGGAGACGATAGGAAGCAGCTAGGGGCGAAGCCAGAAAGTTACGTTAGGCTGGACTGAAATTTAATTTTTTTCAATGAACTTATACTATAAAAGATACTACAAACCACAAGGTAAAATAAAATCTGGACCCAAATCAGACAAAATCATGCCCAGATAACTTATTATGACAAAATCACTCAAAACTCACTGAACCAACCGGTTCAACTGTAAACCAATGAACTAGTCGCGGTTTGATGGTTTTCTCGATTTTTTTTTGTTTAAAAAAATTTTAATTTCATAAATGGACCTCATAAATTATTACAATTCAAATGTCCAAAGAAAACTATTGAATGGTATGCTCATTTTATATATGCACTTCTCTCAAATGGTTTCATAAAGTTTCAATGTCTCAATATTGTCTTTTATAAATACTCATCTCCGATGGTTTCATAAACTTCCAATGTGGGATAGTGACATAAAAAAAAAATATTAAAATACTCATCAAAATCATTTTCCAAATGTATGTCTAATTGACTAATTTGATTTTGAATCTCAACTAATTAAATTGTAATATTCACCTTCATCCTTTAATTTATTTAATTTTCAAATTTAACTTAAATCGCACTTGATTATTAATATATTAATGTTAGATATTATTTTCTATAAGTTTAAACTATTTTAATTTAACAAAATAAACTATTTTAACATATTGATTTTTAATTTTTGAAGTATCGAGACTAATTGTAGGATAAAGAATCTAATTAACAAAGATAGATTTACTTTGAATTATTAATATGAAATTTAAAAAAAAAATTGTTTTCGTAGTATTTTATTATTTTTGTATGTATTTATTGCATTTGGTTCGATCCCGATTCGACCTTGGTTGAACATTTTGACCCTTCACTTTTTCCGGGTCGATGACCATGTCGATTTTTAAAATATTGGTCATAATATATTTTTGAACACTCGTAACAAAATTCTAACAAATATATTTTTAAACTAATAAAATTAAATATATAACATATTACTTATTTTGATAATAACAGCGTTTTAGAAGCAAATTCATTGTGAAAAACTAAAAAAAATAACATTAGCCCAACCCAAAAAATAATTCCCCAACCGAGAAGCAAATTCATGATAAAAAGTTAAAAAGAATAAAATTTTTCAATCCCAAATATTAATTTTAGCACAATTAACTTCATTTCCAACCCAAGTTTAAAAATTAAATAATACACAATTAACCAAATATTTAAACCCAATTAACCAAATATAAATAATTTTTTTTACAAAAACTTTAAATTCATTGATAATATGGAAGACAATCTCATCTTCTAGAAATAAAAAAAAAAGGAAAAAAAAAAGTAACTTGAAAAAATGATGTTGGGCTGGGGGTAGGGTGGGCTCCGCCTCTGGAAGCAGCCATAATTTTCTCTTCTAAACACAAGGCACACACATGTTTCCAATACTACGATAATGGGTATATATAGGTTAGGTTATATCATCAATTGGGCCAAGATACAAGGTAATGAGCCAAGACACAAGAAAGTCATCCTATAAGTGAATTTGGGTCAAACAATATTAACAAATTAAGTTGCTACTAATAGGCGACGTAGCTTTCTAGTCGAGCATATGAATTGATTGTATTGATAATTATTTTATTCATCGCCCGAATCCTATGAATATATTCTAAATTGTTTAATATCATTACTCAGGATTTATTGGGTATAAAAAACCCAACATGTACCACTATAATCTTCTTGTTGTTTTTCTCATTTTCTGGTTATTATTGGTCTCGAAAGTAGGGATTCTGGTTTAATCCATAAAATGTCAACTAATTTTTCAACATTGAATCATTTTTAAATATTTTCAGGGGCCCTGGAGTGGGTGCACTCGTAATATCTTGGATTATCACTTTATATACTCTATGGCAAATGGTTGAGATGCATGAAATAGTTCCTGGGAAACGTTTCGACAGATACCATGAACTCGGACAACATGCATTCGGTGAAAAACTTGGTCTTTACATTGTAATACCTCAACAGCTAATGGTTGAAGCTGGTGTAGACATAGTTTACATGGTTACAGGAGGGAGATGTTTGCAGAGGTTTCATGATTTAGTATGCAAAGATTGCAAGAAGATTAAGCTAACCTATTTTATCATGATCTTCGCCTCTGTTCAATTCGTGTTTTGTCATCTTCCGAACTTCAATGCCATCTATGGCGTGTCTTTGGCTGCAGCTGTCATGTCCTTGAGGTAGACGGCACCCATTTTGCCTGTGAATTATGTTAATTTTCTTTATATCTTTTTTTAGAAATCCCTCCTGAAAATAGTATATTAATTTTCACTAAGAGCGAGTTACAATACATTATTAAACTTTAAAAAATGGACATAAATCTCTGGTTTCATGAAATCCAGTGACTGATGTAAGATTATAATTACAATCTTTAACCTCGTCATATGTGGAAAGCAAAACTTTAAACTTATGCACGTCAAGAAAAAAAGTGTGAAAGTGAGGGAATAAATCAATATGTTTGATTAATTTATCAATAGTTTGCCAGACCAGCTAAAGAGGATTCAGAAAATGCCTTTCTGCCTTGCTATATTTTATGTTCTTCTATCGCATTTGATGATTATTTATTGTGAATCTGTTCGACATACAAGTTTGTTATGATCATCTGATAAAAGCTATGGAATCCTAATACATTGATGCTATGACATGAAGTTACTCAACAATTGCTTGGGGGGCATCAATCAACGAGGGTGTACAACCAGACGTGCAATACGGCTATAAAGCTACAACCACAGCAGATACTTTTTTCAACTTCTTCAATTCCTTGGGTAGTGTTGCTTTTGCTTATGCTGCTCATAATGTGGTCTTGGAGATTCAAGCTACGATGCCTTCTACACCAGAGAAGCCATCTAAGGGACCTATGTGGAAGGGGGTGATTGCTGCTTATGTAGCCATTGCAATCTGCTACTTCCCCGTGGCTCTTATCGGGTATTGGATTTTTGGGAATAAGGTCGAAGAGAACATTTTTTTCTCCTTGGAAAAGCCTGTGTGGTTAATTGCAATGGCTAACCTGTTTGTTGTAGTTCATCTCATTGGGGGCTACCAGGTAGGCACGTGACTTCGTTTCCTTCAATCATTTATTCGTTCTAAAAAAGTAATCAGTTTTTTTAAATTTTTTTAAGTTTTCATTTTTGTTTCAGATCTATGCAATGCCAGTTTTTGATATGATAGAATATGTACTTGTAAAAAGACTAAAGTTCAAGCCTAGTTGGATGTTGAGAATTGTTTCGAGGAATATTTACGTTGGTATGTACAATTTGTTTTCTACGAATCTTGCATTATACTGATCTGTGGTCTATTAAATCATCATGTTCCTCACAAGTTTATGCACTCCTAATTGATTGCAGCATTTACTATGGTTGTTGGAACTACCATCCCTTTCTTCAATGGTCTTCTCGGGTTTTTTGGTGGATTTGCTTTTGCGTCAACTACATACTTCGTGAGTAAATATACTACACTGGAAGCATTGCACAAGATAACGAGCAAGATCTTAAGGAGCTTTATTCTTTAATCTTGTACTACAATGTCCTCTAGCATGCCTAAGATGACTTCAAAGGCATCCTTGAAATGATGGGTCTAGTCTAAGCTGATTAATAAAGAGAGACATAGGACAAATTTTGTCGGTTGTTTTTATCAAGTTAAATATCCTCCCACATATCAAATATGTCACAGTGCCGTATCATTCTTATTTGTATTTTATAGCTGAATGTATATCTGTTTTTACACATTCTTGCAGCTACCTTGTATCATTTGGCTAGCTATCTACAAACCAAGGAAATTCAGTCTATCATGGTTTACTAACTGGGTACGTAAGTGCAAAATCTGCTATCACAATCTTCTTGAGTTTTTGCTTTGACAATAAAAAAACCTGACTGATTCAAATTTCTCAATATGGATTTCAGATTTGCATTGTTCTTGGAGTTATTCTGATGATTACCGCATCTATTGGAGGACTAAGGCAGATTATTCTCCAAGCAAAGGATTACAAATTCTTCTCATAAGTTAAAGAAATTTAAGAAATTCTATGTAAAATTTCTCAAAAACAGAAATAACTTAAGTGGAAGGAATTCAAGGATTAAGGCAGATTATTCTCCAAGCAAAGGTTACAAATTCTTCTCATAAGTTAAAGAAATTTAAGAAATTCCTTGTAAAATTTCTCAAAAACAAAAATAACTTAAGTGGAAGGAACTCTGGCCGTGTAATTAGACGAAGATAATTTTGTGGTGCTTTCCACTGCTTCTTGACTTATTTCTGCATTTATTATGTGTGCATAAACTTGTTTTTCAGACTTTCTGATTCGTAATCCCTCATGTTTGGTAAAAAAGGTTTGATTAGTCTAGTATCTAGTACTGTAATCGTGTATAGTTAGATTGAATGTCCTGTACAGCAATGTATATTGTGTATTGAGATATTTGAAATAGCAGTGGTCAAGTTACCATACTTGTAGTGCCAAATACAGGTATAATCTCTTGTGCAATTTGAGAACAAAAAGATCATTATTGCATTTTTTACGTCGCAAGTGTACGATATCGTAACAAGTAATATAGTGGATCTTTGAGTCCAGATATCGTTCCTGCGAGAATTATACTTAAGTCATAATCTACTTTTCCTAAATCCTATTTGATAAAAAGACAAACTAATAAAGAATAATAATAGTTGTGATTTTTTTTTTTAACTTGTGAACTAACAATACTAAACTAATGGAAAGTGTATATATATATATATATATATATATATTTGCAAACACTGGTTTATAAAAGACTCGAATACGTAATGAGTATTAGGACAAAACAAGTTTATCTAATGATCACCTCAATTCTTAATTCTAGATTCTAGCCTAATGTAGTGTACGGTAGAATCCTTCTATAGTATTCAATTTACCCATCTAGAGTTCTAATTAAGCATATTTAACTAATTCAGTTCCATATCTATATACGAATTACCCTTAGTTAAAAATGAATTACAGTTCTAAGAATTCCTATAACGACCGCAATAATTAGTATATATATCTCTACACATTATACTACTTTACTGAATTTTATTATACGGTCTAAGTCTCGAACTTACCTCTCGATTCATAAGAAACTCAAGTAATCATCAAATTATTGGTCAGATAATTCAAAGTATTAAATTCGTAACAAAATCAACACATAAAAGAATATGCTACATAAATCTTTGAATAAGAGAATTAAGGATCACAAAAAACTACATTGTTTGCTCTAATTTAGAGTTTAGTTACACATAATGTAAAAGGAAAAACAAATAAATACCTTTGAATACATTACCGGATTGATTGAATAAAGATATGGAAAAGAATCAACTCTTGCACCAAAGTCTTCTTTCGCTTCCAATCTTTGCTTTAAACTTGAATCCTGTGATGAATTTCTTCTCTTGATTTGACTTTTCGCTCTCTTGTTGTATCTCTCTTTTTTCAATGTGTGGAACTCCCAATTCGTGCATTCTTTTCTCTATTTATAGTTCCCTACACGTCCTTGGCCAGATTGGAGTCTCTTTCTGGACTTCTCACGGCCTAAATAGCAAACCCTAAAATTTGATGGTGCAGTGCCTATGAGCTAGGATGCAGCGCCTAGGCGCCGCGAAGGTTGGTGGCAGAGCCCTGCCTTTCTGTAAAGCTTCTGCTTAGGTAAATTATAGCGCCTGGGAGCTGCTTCTCTACCTTATTTCCTTCGCCTTTTCCAACGTTTGGGCGCCATTTTTCTGTCTATTTCCCCTTTTTGCTTATCCAATGCAAACGCGCGTGTGTGTGTGTGTGAAAAATCAAGTGTAACGTCGAACATTCACAAGTTGATCCAATTTTCCACTCTCAATGGACAATTCTTTCCTTATATCGCTCCTGGGATTCACATACCCTAAACTTGTTTTCTTTTACGCTCTCACCATGGTGTAATCCTAATTTTTGTTTCACTTATCACTACCTTACACCCCTCTAATTTGGTTTCGTTTAACTGACAATGTCAGCAATTTATTCATGTGATGATTCTCCCAATAGTGAGTGCTCAACAAACTAACTTATACTAGGTGATTCAAACTCACTAGTTTTCAAGGCCCCCAACAATGATTTTTCTTTTTGCACTCTTGCATAAAAATTTTTTTCGGCCCATTATCGACCTCACCTATTTTTCTCTTCTTGACCCCTGTAGCGAGCTTTTAGTCGGTAACTCCTCAAGTTTTGAATACCAAAAGGTACAGAAGATACCCTACAAACTTAATTACTCGATTAAAAAAGGTACAGGCGTGAGACATAAGCTAAATCAGTGCATTTGCTTATTTTCTATAAAAGAAAAGCAAAAAATATATGGGGGTTAGATCCATAGCATTTGGTCATCACCAAGCATATACTAGAAATTCAAAACACTCCACACAAATCTTATTACATGCACGGAATCATCACAATCCTAAACCATCTATTTCACCGGTTAGCACGTTCCAAATATATACATGGTCAAGGGATGTTGTGAATCATGGTTTTAAGGGGTTAAGCACCTTGGTCATCTCTATAGCCTAAGCATATGATCTTTCATGTTCTTGTACGACGCTATACCTCATTTTCGTGCATACTTACTGTCACGTTTATCATCGATAAGCGAAAATTTAAAACTCAAGCACATGATTTAGCCCTATTCACAAACTAATACTGCTCTCAACTATATTCATCGTAAAAACAAGACTATTTGACTCACACAAGCACACAAAAATTGTAATACTTTTTATTTATTAATTTATTATATATATCAACACACAAAACACGCCAATCACACAAACACAAAATAAATATATACAATCACACCAACAGCATAAGCAAAATAAATACCCCAAAACTTAAGATGAACATTGTCCCCATTGTTAAAATGCAAGAACAAGAGGAACACTTACCTGAGATAAGAGAATAATTGTCTTCAATGTATTCAGTGTCCTCTCAAAGTGATGCCAAGTTTGCAATGTGATCAAGTAGTAGAGGCAGTTGAGGGAAAGTTCAGTCAGAATAAATTGAAGCCATGACCGTGTTGAGTTCATTTTGGTAATGGAACTGCTCATACATCCCGTTTTGCATTAAATTCAATTGAAGTTGCATCACATTCAACTGTGCAGTAAGATCCGTGTTGGGATCGCCTGGCGAATGTGGTCGACGTGATCAAGATGACCGCTCTACAGACTCGGGGGTAGTGTACTAAGGAACTCTAATCAGCTAATGAATTTCCATGTACATTATCTTATAATCACCGATTTTGGGTGCACGACCTCTTTAGATGGGTGTGTGACAACTCCAATGACACGCCCAACCCTTGATAAAGCTAGTGGACCTGGAGTGTGATGTGCGCCGATGATAGGTACCAACTAAAAGTTGGACCTACCATCAAGATTATTACAATATGAAACTTATAAATTATTTTAATAAAAATTTAGGCATTATCTCCTAGGTAATTTGGACTAACCAATATGTAAACAATTTATGCAACCCCAACAATAATATCATATTAATGCTAATTAATGATTTTATAACACGGTCTAGAGATAAGCCGAATTTTCAAACTTTTCCTGTAAAATAACATCAACTGTACATATGGATGCAAAATACATAGTAGGCCCATCTAACTATCTATAAATGATGTGAAATGACATTAAAAAATGAACATGTATCCCAAAACACTGATTACATGCTCTAGAAAATAAGCCATACTAGCTAACGTTGTCGGTAGCTTTGACTCCTAATCAGGCTCAACTCCACAAGATACCCAAAACTCAACTACTACCTGATAAGGAAATGATTTGAAAATATATGAGTTGATAGCTCAGTGAGTGGAGAAGTTCAAAAATAATTATACCTTTCCATTTACACATTTTTATCAACATCAAGTTTACATAATTTAACAGTCCACAGTATAATAATAATAATAATAATAATAATAATAATAATAATAATAATAATAATAATAATAATAATAATAAAATGAGATGTCTCATAACACTGAAAAATATCATCTAATAGTCATGACATAATCATCAACTCAAATGCATATCATCGTCTCCTCCTATCACATGTAATCAACCAAAAGTGTACATTCTGACTGAAATCTAAGATCCGCCCCTCGGGCTAAATACTTTCGACACGGCCCTTAGGCCCCTCCGTGAACGAAAGTGGGTCTCAAAGACCTCTCATAATCAATATTAGAACACGGCCAAAGCCCCTCAGTGAACTATATGTACATGGTTAGACCCCTTCATCCACAGTCAAGACCCCTTAGTGTAGTATAGAACACGACCAAGGCCACTTCGTGAACTAGAATAAGTATGTAATCATGGGTACTTTTCTGGTCGATCTCAATATTACATATGCCTCACATTCCAATTTACAAATAATCCATACACAATCTTTAAATTCCATATATATCATAGTGAAAGAACGTTTCAATATTAATCTTGTAATTGAACAAATACTTCGCGTAATAGCATAAAAGGTATAATATTATAATTAATTTATCAACACTTGGAGAATATTTAAGTTTTTCCACTTACAAGCTATTTACGAGGCGATTAGTTTGGTTAGTAGGCTATCTCGATCTTTGCACTACCTCTGATATAATAATAAATTTATTCGGGTCAAAACTCAATTCACAACAACAACAACAATAATAATAATAGGATAACCGTTTAACTTCTCTTTAACAATTACCCACATATATCAAATTCATTATTTACTCACCTTGTACACATATACAATCCCCATACATAATTTAATCGCATACCTAAACTTCCATATTTATCATTTAGTTTGATTCTAACTTGTAAAAGCTAAAAAAAAAAAAAAAGGCTTGACGAAAAAACACCAAAATTCCAGAATATTGAAATTTGGCACTAGTTTCCATTTGTAGAAAACTGTCTCCAACACCATTGACAAAAATGCCATTTTTTGGGCAGAGTTTCAGAAATAGCACTTGAACTTGAATTTTGCATGAAAGTTGTTTAAAAATACCAAAGTCCAACCCAAAATCCATCTCTCACTCTACTACATTATAATCAAATGTTTTATATCATATAAACACAAGGAAATCAAAGAATGAGTGTCAAATCGATAAGCCTATCTTCAATTTTTTACTTTATCCAACACCAATTCTCTAATATGCATTTCTTTTTATATATTCTTGCTTAATATTTAAAATATGTTTCAATAACCCCTACTTCTTGTTAATTTTCGAATTTAGGAAAAATTTCTATGAACCCTAAAATCAAATATCACTCTTCAATAAATAAAATGTATGCTTACCTCTATGAATTGAGAAGGAAAATGAAGATTGTAGCCCTTTTTTCTTTTTCTTCTTCTATTTTCTCTTCCTTTTTTCTTTCCTCCCCCCCCCCCCCCCTTTTTTCTCTTCACCATTTGTTCTCCTTGCTCTCTGTTGCTTCTCTCCAAAGAAACGATAATTTGGACACAAATTCAAAGTATAATGGATAACTATAGCCAAATTGCAAAGTCAAGTCTCCAATCTCCTTACCATATCTTATTTAGTCCTTTCATTTCTAATAATGTAAACTAACTTCCTAGATTTCTTTATATATTATTTCTAGCCCCTCAAGTATTAGTAATTACCAATTAGACCCCATAAAAATCATTTTTCAATTTAACTCTTTTGACTTTGACTATAAATGGATGAGGTGTAACAAACTTACCCCCTTCAAAGAATTTTGTCCTCGAAATTCAATTGACTAAATAACAAAAAAACTCGAATATCGAGAACGTATCCGCTCTTCACTTTCCCATGTTGCATCTTCTATTGCATGATTTCTCCATAAGACTTTTACTAAAGGAATAGTCTTACTATGAAAAACTTGTTCCTTTGTGCCCAATATTTGAATGAGTTCTTCTTCATAAGTAAGATTATCTTTTAACTCCACTAGTTGTGATTTCAACAGGTGAGATAGATTTGGAATATACTTATGAAGCATAGAAATGTGAAACATATTATGAATTCTAAAAACTCTATTCGTAAAGCTAATCTATAAGCAAATGAACTAATGTGTTCAATAATCTCATACGATCCAATATACCTCGGACTCAATTTACCCCGTTTACCAAATTGGATAACACCTTTCCATGGCGATAATCGTAGAAAAACTCTATCGTTATTTCTTACCATATAGTGTTTCAAAAGGAGCCATCCTATACTCAAATGATATTTGTTATTATAAGCAAACTCCATTAAAGGTAGATGAGTATCTCAATTTCCTTTAAATTGTAGTACAGGGGCTTGTAACATGTCTTCTAAGGTCTGTATAGTTCTTTTTGATTGATCATCTGTTTGTGGATGAAAGGCTGTACTGAAATGAAGTTTAGTACCCATAGCTTTCTATAGACTAGGCCAAAATTTAGAAGTGCGGCGAGAATCTCTATTTGAAACAATAGATATCGGTGCCCCATATAAACAGACTACCTCATCGACATACATTTTTGCTAATTTATCAAGTGAATAAGTGACTTTAATAGACAAAAATCTAGCAGTTTTCGTCAATTTTTCTACTATGACCTATATGCCATCATTACCACTCTGGGTACATGGAAGTCCAAATAAGAAATCCATAGTAATGTGCTCCCATTTCCACTCAGTAATAGGCAATGTCTACAACAATCCAGCTATTTTCTGACGATTTGGTTTGACCTACTGGCAAATGAGACAGCAGGTTACAAACTCAGCTATTTCTCTCCTCATTCCATGCCACCAATAGTGTTCTTTGAGCATACGATACATTTTAGCACTACCTAGATGCATTACATAAGTTGAACTATGTACCTCCTCTAGAATCTTCTTCTTCAATTTCGAATAATTTGGAACACATAATCTGTTTACTATAATTAACACTTCTTCATCTCTAATGGTATATTCTGTATGCTTACAATTTTAACTTCTTCGTTGAATTTGTTCAACGCTGAATCTTGAGTTTGAGCTTCTCTAACTGTGTTAACTAAAGTAGGCCTCACTTGGAAATTAGCAAACAATGCTCCTAACCTAGTAACTGATAACTGAACATGTGAAATTCTAAATGCACCAAACAAGGAAGAACCTATTGCATTAGTTTGTGCCATAGAAATAGATGTCTTCTTACTGAGAACATTGACAACTACATTGGCCTTCCCTAGATGATAATCGATTTTACAGTCATAATCTTTTAACAATTCTAACCATCTTATTTGCCTCAAGTTCAACTCTTTTTGATAAAAAAATATACTTTAGGCTTTTATGATATGTATATATCTGACATCTCTCACCATATAAATAATGTCTACAAATCTTCAACTAGAACAACTGCAGCTAATTCCAAATCATGTGTAGGATAATTTAATTCATGTTTCTTCAACTATCGAGAAGCATATGCTATAACCTTCACATTCTACATGAAAACACAACCAAGGCCTTGACGTGAAGCATCACTATTATCACAAACTCTTCACCTAGAGAAAGGAGAGTAAGAACTGGAGCTGAAACTAGTCGATTATTCAATTCTAGAAAACTCTTTTCACAATCTTCATTCCAAATAAATTTAGCATTCTTCATGATCGAACTGGTCAAAGGAAGAACAATTTTAGAAAATTCCTCTACAAAACGACGATAATACCATGCTAAGCCTAATAAACTTCGTATTTCTGTCACATTATTAGGCCTTTTCCATTTCACCACTGCTTCAGTTTTCTACGATTCAACATAAATTCCCTCTACTGATATAACATATCCCAAAAACACCACTTTATCAAGCAAAAATCCACATTTATTGAATTTAGCATATAATTGTTTATCTCGCAAAGTCTGCAAAATGATTCTAAGATGCTCTATGTGCTCATCACAATCTCGAGAATACGCTAATATATAATCAATGGATATAATAAACAATCTGTCTAAGTATGAATGAAATACCTGGTTCATTAAATCCATAAATGTTGTTCGAGCATTGGTCAACCCAAACAGCATCACAAGAAACTCATGATGGCCATACCTTGTTCTAAAAGTAGTTTTTGATACATCACTATCCCTAATCTTAAGTTGATGATAACTTGAACGCAAATCAATCTTTGGAAATATTGTAGCATGGCGAAGTTGATTAAACAAATCATCAATACGTGGCAAATGATATTTATTTGGAATTGTCACTTTATTCAACTGTCTGTAATCTATACATAATCATATGGTGCTTGATAGGAATTTAAAATACACATTTTACATCTTTATTTAATGCGTTCATATGACTATTTTATACCTAAATGTACTTAGTATTATCATATTTTGGTTAAGGTGGCAATTCGATGGATATAACTTAATTTGGAGAAATAAGGGGAAAATGACCAAAATGAAAGAAAGCGAAAGTTCGGGAACTAAAGTGCAAATATTCAAAAGTTGTATCGAACCTCACGATGAAGACTTGAGAGTGTTAGAGTCCAATTGGATAAAGAAAGAAGTTAAATAGATGAAATACAATCAAAGTATTATCACATATCAACCTTCAAGCTGAAACGTTTTGCATCAGTTTTCATCCTCATATTGAGATCCATTTTTGACATGGAAAACGATCGAATTTGAAGATAGTACCTGAAGTAAGTTTGTAGCCCTTTGAGTTAACATTCCAAATCAATTTGAATTAGCTCAATCACACATGAAAAGAAAAAGTTATGACAAAAATACTGAGCTTTTTCGGCTACCGAAATCAGGTGAAGCGCTCCCTAAACCTAAAACACCTTGCATGAAGCTTGGAAAAAGGCTAAGGTGAGAGCCCTATCTTATACTAAGCATGTACCTCAATCCAAAACGTAAAATCTTTCTAGTTTCCTTGTTTGATTGAAACACGTATGGAAACCTAATTTTTCACGATATTTAAACCCTAGAACACAACCAGAACGTACAAAACACCTCCAAACTCCATTCTTTATTATTTTCTCTCTTGTAGTTATGAATTTTAACTAAACTTTTATACTTGGTCGAAGGAAACGGAAGCCTCAGAACCACATATTGTGAGATATAAATAGTTTTTCTTATTGTTTGATTTATATTTTGAGTATTGAATGTTCTTCTGCATTTATTTCTATGATTTGTTGCGTTTAATTGCTAGAGGGACCTCTAGTTCATTGATTGTAACAATCTACCGCTGAGTTAAACATCAAATTCGTAATTGTTTGATCCCTTTAACTTGTGAATTACTGGGATTTGATGATTTTCTACGATAGATATTATTGAATCTTAAGAAGGACGTTTAAATAGGTTGAATGCAACCGCTATTATTTGTGTTATCTAGTTCATCTATTTCTCTATTGTGTAAAGCTGTTATTAAATTGAATCTTGAGCGCTGGTTTGTCGTTATTTAATAACTAGGGTTAATTAGAATGTTGGTTTCTAACTAACCAATCATTGTACGGAGCATAAAATATTAAATTACACTCTTCATGGGATCGACCCTTATTTCCACTACAACATTAGTTTTAGAGGTTTAAGAACTATTTTTAGGTGCCTACGACAACACACTAGTGCCATCTTTCTTTTTCACAAACAAAATTAGTGCTCCCCATGGAGATACACTAGGTCTGATAAAACCTTTGTCTACCAAATCTTGTAATTGAACTTTTAACTCTTTCAGTTCTACTAGAGCTATCCTATATGGTGCTCGTAAAAAAGGTAAAGTCCCTGAAATCAGATCAATAGTAAACTCCATATCCCTATATGGTGGTAAACCTAGCAATTATTCTAGAAATACATCAGGAAAGCCTTTAACCACTGAGATGTCTTCAAGTTTTATTTTTCTAGCATCTGTGTCAATTACATAAGCTAAATATGCATCACATCCTTTATTAAGTAATCTTCTAGCATCAATGGCAGATATCACACATGATGGTAAAACTCTGCACTGTCCCATGAATATAGCTTCAAGCTGTCCTGGTTCTTTAAACACAACCTCATTTCGAAAAAAATCAACTGTAGCTCGATTTGCAGCTAAAAAGACCATACCTAAAATAACACCAAAATCATGGATGCCAAGAGGTAAGTTTGCCTCCATCTCACACTCATTAACCTTTATCCCACAGTCTCGGTATATACTGTCTGCTAACAGTGAATCACCTACTAGCGTACTTACTTCCAAACAACTGCCTAAAGGATATGGCTTTTGATTTATATATATGGCAAAATAAAAGAATGTGTAGCTCTAGGATCAATTAAAATGCAAGTGTTTTTATCAAAAATAGATAACATACCCATAATAACATCTGGTGACTCTTCTGCTGCTGCCGCATCATAGCAAAAACCTTTCCTTACTTCTTCAATCTTCTGGCTTGACCTTTCGGTTAAGTACCGCTACCACTTGCAATATTAGATTGGACCACCTGCTTGTACCTGCTCTATTTGCTAAAGCATCTCCTTAGGTTTGCATCGGTCTCGTACTTCCAACACTTTGTAGGGGAAATACTCTCTGTGACATGCCACCCTCCTGTAATAATATTGGATAATTTCTTTTAAAGTGTCTACCCTGGCCACAATTATAACAAACACCAATACCCTTGAACTTTAAATGCTCGTCGAGGTGAGGTCTTCTACATAACCAGCAGTAAGGAAATCTGGAGCTGCTAGAACTCTCACCCCGTTTGGAATTAAATATTCTCCGAGAATAACCTTGAGTATGAAAACGGTTAGTCATTGGTTATTGTACAACACTGTAACTAAATATTCTCCGAGCAAAACCTCCGAGAAGAGCCTTGATTCCCATGTGATCTGGACTTGAAATGACTTGAGCTGGACATTCCAGGGTGTAATCCTCTGATGTCCCTCTGTAGTGGTCTATAGCTCTGTACTGACTACCACTAATCATATGCCTCTTCTTCTAACAAGAAAATGCTGAGGCATAGTTTTCGATCATCTAGGCACCCCATAACATCAAATACTCTATCTATCTTGATCATCTACGCATGAGAAACTGAAGGGTCAACTGTGCCAATGAAAACTTTAGCTCCCAATTTTGTCACCCTCTCAATACTGAAATCCTTATTCGTATTGCGCATAGCTGACACTACAACAGTAGCAATTATTTTAACAGCCATAGGATCATTCCCATCTATATTTCTTTATCCCAAATATTCTGAAGGCATATGAACATAATCATCCACTAGTTCATGATGTCTAAGATTGTCTCTATCATGAGCAATGTGAGTTTGGGACAACATATCTTGGAGCCTTCGAGTTTTACCACCATGAGGCATGACTCCTACAATCATGCATGATATCTTAAACATCATAATGCACAACAATGCAAGCTTAAAAACTGTGGACCTGGCTCTGATACCAAACAGACACGCCCTAGCCATGATAAAGCTAGTGGACACAGAGTATGATGTGCGCCGATGATAGGTACCAACTAAAAGTTGGACCCACCATCAAGGCTACTACAATATGAAACTTATAAATCATTTTAATAAAAATCTTGGCATTATCCCCCCTTTAATTTGGACTAACCAACCTGTAAATGATTTTATGCAACCCTAACAATAATATCATATCAATGTTAATTCATGATTTTATAGCACGGTATAGAGATAAGCCGAATTCTCAAACCTTTCCTATGAAAATAACGTCAACTGTATATATGGATGCAAATTACATAGTGGCCCCATCTAACTATCTACAAATGATGTGGAATGACATTAAAAACTGAACATGTGTCCCAAAACACTGACTATATGCTCCAGAAAATGAGTCATACTAGCTAACTTCGTCGGTAGCTTTGACTCCAAATCAAAACTCAACTCCACAAGATGCCCAAAACTCAACTGCTACTTGATAAGGAAATAATGAAAAAATATATGAGTTGATAACTCAGTGAGTGGAGAAGTCCAAAAATAATTGTACCTTTCCATTTACATATTTTTATCAACATCAAGTTTACATAATTTAAGAGTCCACAGTTTAATAATAATAATAATAATAATAATAATAATAATAATAATAATAATAATAATAATAATAATAATAAAGTGAGACGTCTTATAACAATGAAAAATATCATCTAATAATCATGACATAATCATCAACTCAAATTCATAGCCTCGTCTCATCCTATAACATGTAATCAACCAAAAACATACCCTCTGACTAAAATCTATAATCCGTCCCTCAAGTTAAATACTTTCGACATGGCCCTTAAGCCCCTCCATGAACAAAGGTGGGTCTCAAAGACCTCTCATAATCAATAATAAAATACGACCAAGACCCCTCGGTGAACTATATGTACACGGTCATAACCCTTCATCCACATTTAAGACCCTTCACTGTAGTATAGAACACGGTCAAGGCCACTCCGTGAACTAGAATAAGTATATAATCATGGGTACTTTTCTGGCCGATCTCAATATCACATATGCCTCACATTCCAATTCACAAAAATAATCCATACAAAATCTTTGAATTTCATATATATCATATTGAAAGAACATTTCCATATTAATCATGTAATTGAACAAATACTTCACATAATAGTATGAAAGGTATAATAGTATAATTAATTTATTAAGGAGAATATTTAAGTTTTTCCACTCACAAACTATTTATGGGGTGATTAATTTGGTTGGTAGGCTGTCTCGATCTCTGCGCTACCTTCTGATATTATAACAAATTTATTCGGGGTCCAAACTCAATTCACAACAACAACAACAATAACAACAATAATAATAATAATAATAATAATAGGATAACCAAATTACCCACCAATCCCCACATATATCAAATTCATTACTTACTCAGCTTATACATAGACAATCCATATACATAATTTAATCGCATACCTAAACTTCCATATTTATCATTTAGTTTCATTCTAACTTGTAAAAGTAGAAAAAAAGAAGGCATGGCAAAAACAACACCAAAATTCTAGCATTTTGAAATGTAGCACTAGTTTCTGTTTGTAGAAAATTGTCTCTAACACCATTGACAAAAATGACACTTTCTGGGCAGCATTTCAAAAATAGTATATAAACACGAATTTTGCACGAAAATTGATTAAAAATACCAAAGTCCAACCCAAAATCCATCTCTCACTCTACTACATCATAATCAAATGTTTTATATGATATAAACACAAGGAAACCAAAGAATGAGTGTCAATTTAATAAACTCATCTTCAAGTTTTTTACTTTCTCCAACACCAATCCTCCAATATGCATTTCTTTATATGTATTCTTGCTTAATATCTAAAATATGTTTCAATAACCTCTGCTTGTTAAATTTCGAATTTAGGAAAAATTTCCATGAACCCTAAAATCTAATATCATTTTTCAATAAATAAAATTTATGCTTACCTCTATGAATTGAGACGAAAATTGAAGATTGTAGCCTTTTTTCTTTTTCTTATTCTTCTACTTTCTCTTTTTTTCTTCCCTTTCCCCCCTTTTTTTCTCTCTCTCTCTCTCTTCACGGTTTGGTTTCCTTGCTCTCTGTTGCTTTTCTCCAAAGAAACGATAATTTGGATAGATAAAGTCAAAGTATAATGGATAACTATAGCCAAATTGCAAAGTCAAGTTCCCAATCTCCTTACCATATCTTATTCAGTCCTTTCATTTCTAATAATGTAAACTAACTTCCTACATTTCTTTATATATTATTTCTAGCCCTTCAAGTATTAGTAATCACCATTTAGACCCCGTAAAAATCATTTATTCAATTTAATTCTTATTTGACTTTGACAATAAATGGAAGAGCTGTAACATGAACCTTTTAAGCAAAGTTCATAGATCAAAGATAGGTGCCCAAAGCCACCGTAGTTGAACCTCACAAGGTTTGAAGGATGTTGCTGTAGATAACCTTGCCAACATCAATGGATAGGCTACGTTGAATGTCATAATTCAGGGTTGCCCGTTCCTTGGTTACCTCGCTCAGATTGCTACTCGACAAAAGTTTGGCAGAGATGAAATGATGCCAAGCCTTGCACCAAGACGTCATACCCGAAGTGGGGAAATTAATGACATCATCCCCGGATCGCTTCTAATAAGTCCCAATTTTGGCCAAAATTCCAATGACTTCATCATGATTGACTCTCGCATCATGCAATCAAGAATATTCATCCTCCTCAATGTCTGGCAGATTATAGAACCTATTGATGGAGGTTCTATCAAACACTATCCATTTTCCCCACACAAATACTCGAAAATCATTGTGTTATTTAGCATTAACATAGAATTTTCGAACAACGGGGATTAAAGATGGTCGTAGATGTTTGGCAAAGGTTTCCCAACGGAGTTGTTAAATTTTTCCCTCCTGTAATTCTTAAATCCCTTCTCCGGTATACAGTACTTGTGCACTACAATGTTATATCTTAAGGAAGCCTCAGCACTAATGAACTTACTCCTTTCAAAGAAGCTGGAAGAGGAGGCGTGAGCTTTGGATTTCTTTTTAGGAAGCATTGTACATGTACATGTATAGAAGACGGCAACCCATTAGCATAAAAAGTAAGGAATACAATAGGAAAAATATAGCACAATTCCAAACTTAGCCAAGATGCTCTTCAATATGCTAAAATATGTTAGATGATATCTATAAAAATGAGCACACAATTCCACAACCATGGTAAGGCATCGAACACATATGAGATATCAAATATACGACCCAACACACGAGATCAATACATTAGAATTACCAAAATTGAATATATGTGAATTTGTGTGAAGTGATATAGATGTACTACAAATGAATGTCCATAAAAGGCCATTACTAAAAACATTCTCGAGTGGAAAGGAAACAGTACAATGAAGTAATTAGTATGAGGTAGGTATGAAAGTTACAAAAGTTTTCCACGTTAATGCAATAATTCGAGATCTAATCACCAAAAACAAATTCAAACCCGTGTGTGCATGTGTTGGTGGTGAGTGGTCGTGAGTTTATGGGGAAGAAGAAGAAAAATTGATGAGATGATGGAATGGGGAATGGGGATGAGAAAGAGAAGAGAAGAGAGGAAGAATGAAATTGAGAATGAGAAAATTAAAATTAGGGATTGGGGAAAAGGGGTTTTGCCCTTTAAAAGGCAGATACTGCGTCATAGAAAAAACAGTGACTTTTTTTAAAAAAATGTTGCAACGCCCTTGTAAAAAAAACAGTTTTCGCAGTGCCTGGACACTACGAATACAATGCCTGGGCGCTGGGTTTCTATAAATTTTTCAGTTTCGTAGCACCTGTTATTTGTTTATTTTTTTTTTTTTGCTGTGATACCGTTACCTCAAATTTACCACTCATGACATTATCATCCATCATCTCCATTGTGATGATTTGGGTGTTAATCTCCCTTCACTTTTGTTTGCACATCCAAACTTGAGTATGTCCTACAATACAACAAGAACATTATTAATAAGACAATCATGATAAACAACGAATTAAATAACTAAAAATTAAGAAATAAGTAATGAAAAGGGAAAGAGCTTGGGTTGCCTCCCTAGAAGTGCTTATTTACAGTCATTAGCTAGACTTTGTACCGCGATTATTCTACAACAGCTAGGTCAAGGCTTTCGTGAAAGGCCAGGAACATCTTGATCTTAATTTTTTGGGAACAACTTACGTCTAGAATTGTACGAGAGTATTTGATCCCCTACGCCGAAAATACATTGTTGAATATTTTTGTCATGCCACTATTTCGTCCTTTCTTTATAGATAGATGATTTTTCATAAGCTTCTCTTCTGAACTCTTCCAATTCATGAAGTTGTAGTATTCTTGTTTCTTCAGCCTTTTAAAGGTCCATATTCAACTTCTTCAATACCCAATATACTATGTGCTCAAACTCCACTGGTAGGTGGCAAGCTCTCCCAAATACTCTTCGGGATGGTGACATTTCAATCGGCGTCTTGTAAGCAATGCGATAAACCCACAAAGCATCGTCTAATTTTTTGGACCAATCTTTTTAGGATACATTCACCATGAGTTCCAGAATCCTTTTCAACAGTTTGTTGGATGTTTCAACCTGTCCACTTGTCTAAGGGTGATAGGGTGTACCAATTCGATGTTGTACCCCATATTTAGCTAGAACCGCTTGGAATAACTGATTACGGTAGTGAGTTCCTCCATCACTGTTGATGGCTCTTGGTAATCCATAGAGATTAAAGATATTTTTCCTTATGAAATCCACCACTACCCTTGCATCATTGGTGGGTAACACCTTTGCTTCCACCCATTTGGAGACATAATCTACTATCACTAGAATATATCGATTGTTTTAGGACGATGGAAAATGTCCCATATAATCAATGCCCTAAACATCAAACAACTCCACCTCCAAAATATTATTTAGTGTCATTTCGTGCCCGGCGAAAATGTTACTTGTTTGTTGACACTTATCACAAGATCTGCAGAAACTGTGACAGTCCTTAAATAAAGTTGGCCAATATAAATTACTTTGAAGCACCTTCACTGCAAATTTAGTCAGCCCAAAATGCCCTCCATATGACGAAGCATGAACCTTGGAAAGTATTGGTTTTATATCATCCTCTGGCACACATCTTTTGATAATCTGATCTACCTCTCTTCTGTATAAATGTGGGTCATCCCAGTAATAAAATTTCACCTCATGGAAAAGTTTTTTCTTCTATCGATAGGTGAAGTCAGGATCCACATGCCCACTTGCTAAGTAATTAACAATATCTACATACCAAGGAGTCTTTTCCAACTGCAGAAGTTGCTCATCAGGAAAAATCTCATTGATATCCAAATCGTCAAACTCTTATGCCTGCTCTAGCCTCGATAAGTGATCTGCACCTGGTTTTCTGTCTACTTCTTATCATAAATTTCAATGTCAAACTCTTGCAGTAACAAAACCTACCAAATCAACCTGGGTTTAGCATCCTTATTCTCGAATAGATTATTAAAAGCTAAATCGTCTGTATAAACTATCACCTTTGAACCTATTAGATACGAATGGAATTTGTCGAAGGCAAACTATCGGCTTTAAATCAATTAGCATCCCCTTCTTATCACAAACATCTTTCGATGACATGTAAGACATTTCCTTTTCGTTGACCTAACACCGTTCCCATTGCGAAATCGCTAGTATCACACATGAGTTCAAAGGGTAGTTCCTAATCTAGTGCCACTATAACCGGTGAAGATGTTTAATTTTCTGTCAAAGTGTTAAAAGCATTTAAACACTCATTAGAAAAGATAAATGGCACATCCTTCTCCAGTAAATTGTACACGAGTTTCATAATTTTCGAGAAGTCCTGGATGAATCGTATGTAAAATCCTGCATGACCTAAAAAACTTTGAATCCCTTTGACTGAGATATGTGGCTACATTTTTTCAATCACTTGTATCTTTGCTTTGTCGACTTCAACACCCTGTGATGAAATCCGATGGCCGAACACTATCCCTTCCTTTACCATAAAGTCACACTTTTTCCAGTTGAGCACCAGATTCTTCTCTTCACACCTTTGTAAAACAAGTGATAAACGTTCTAAGAAATCATCAAATGAGTCTCCGAACACTGAAAAATGATCCATAAATATTTCTATGTACTTCTCAACCATGTTAGAGAATATTGCCATCATATATCGCTGAAACGTTGTAGGTAAGGTACAAAGACCAAATGGTATTCTTCTAAAGGCAAAAGTACCATAAGGACATGAGAAGATTGTTTTCTTTTGGTCTTTTGGAGCAATTGCTATTTGATTACACCCTGAGTATCCATCCAAAAAAAGTAATGAGAATGACCTGGGAATCGTTCCAACCTCTGATCGATAAAGAGCAATGGGAAGTGATCTTTTCTGGTAGTATTATTCAAATTCCTATAATCTATGCACACTCTCCATCCCGTTACTAATCGTGATGGTATCAATTCATTATTCTCGTTATTCTCCATTGTAATTCCACCTTTTTTATACACCACATGTACTCGACTTACCTAAGAACTGTTTGAAATGGTATAGATAATTCCCGCATTGAGCAATTTCAGCATTTTTTTCTTACTACTTCCTTTAAAGTCGGATTTAATTTGCGACGTCCCTTCACAGATGGCTTAGACTCGTCCTCCATCAAGATTTTTTGAATACAAAGAGTAGGAATGATTATTCGAATATTAGCTATAGTCCATCCAATTGCAGTCTTATGCTCCAGAAGTATCCCCAATAACTCATTTTCCTCTTCTGCTGTGATGTCAATAGCAACGATCACTGGCAAAGTTGTAGAGTCTCCCAAATATGCATAACAGAGATGGGATGGTAAGGGTTTTAACTCCAAAGTTAGCGCTTTCTCTACTGAATGTACTGGTGGTGTGAAATCGAAACCAAGAGACTCGTATTGCCAATGCCTCTGTCCAATTGGTTGTTCAGCCAAACTTACTATGCATTCTGTTTCGTCTGACTTTACTCCCTAAAATTATACGTTATTTGCTTCACGTACAATTTCTGAATGTGTTGCATTAAATGTATCGATCACAAGCTCATCAAGAACATCCACCTGGCAGCAAATATCTGAAATCAACGAGTGTTTCATTGCTTTGAACATATTGAAAATGACTTGTTCATTGTCCATTCAAAGAATTATTTTTACATCATATTAAAAAAACCTTTTACAACACTTAACCAACGTTGCAAAAAGTGAACGTTTTTGCAACATTCACCAAACGTCGCGAAATACAAGAATTTTTGTAACATTTAACTGCAAAAGTAGACTTTTTACAACGTTGTGAAAAGTGAAACCTTTCACAACGTTTATCAAGCATTGCAAAAGAAAAGCATTTTGCAATGCTTGTACAACGTATGAAAAATGTTGAGAAAAATGAGACATTTCGCAACATTTATCAAACGTTGCAAAAGAAAAGCTTTTGTCAAACGTTGCTAAAAGTCTTTTCTTTTGCAACGTTTGATAAATGTTGTGAAAAATAAAACATTCCGCAACACTCAATAAACGTTACAAAAAGGGGGTCTATCGTAATATTTCTCTATAAAACGTTGCTAAAAGACCATTTTAGAAACATTTATCAACAAATGTTGCCTTTTTAGTATTGCAAATGACTATTTTTGTTGTATTGAATAATGTGACTAATGAAACACACCATGATAACATACATTCCACTTTTAAGTCAAATAGGGAAACATAGCCTTTAGTTTGTATATCAATTCAAATGTAGACATGTAAACAGTATAATGAACTGAAACATCACCTTCACGTACAACTTTTTAGCTGACACGTGAATGATTTTTTTAGATTCACGATGGCAAGGCAAGAAATAGATGTGTAAAGTTTATACTTTTTTGGCAAAAGTTGTACAAATCCTTGTCCTAGAATTCTCCAAATGTAATATCAAACGAAGTGGCTTTCGTTATCCACTCTATGCATATACACAATATTTTCAACCCCTCTCCAATGGTTTCTTCTTCCAAGAGTTCATCAACATGATTTTTTTTCTCCAGGCTACAACACTTTTCAAAATCGATAAAGCTTTTTTGACCTTGAAATCCCTAACTCTTGAGGAATTTGAGGAGAACTACATCGCATCTTTCATCGGCCAAAGTAGGATTCCCCATATGTAAACTTCTTCTGGTGGTTGTGGTTATGTTGTTTCTTCGACTACTTCATCCTCATTTGGCTACTCCTCCCTCAAAGGGTGTGTGTGATTTCCAAATTTGTTGAAGGAAATTTGGTAGGTAATTGAATGACCACGGAATTAGGGATTGGTAGCAATAATTGTGGGATTATGATATGGACATTAATTTGGTTGATGAATTAACGCCGTCTAATTTGATGTTAGTTATTTGGAGTGAGGTTATTTTTTAGATTTCATTTCTAATTTAATATTGCAATATTATTTGAAATTAAAATGTTGAATATTTTATTAAAATGGTGTATGTGGTGTAAGGTGGTTTTTGTTTTCTAAAATCTAGTAATGTGAAGTGTGGAAGGCTTACTTTTCTAAATCCCAAAAGCTGATTTTTGTTGTTGTCTCCTTTTATTCTGAGTAGCATAAAATGTTAGAATAATTTTATTATGTGGACTTCCATTTGATTGTGATTTTTACGGGTTAGATGTATGGTTTGCAATAATACTGTAATTAGGCCCAATATGTTAGTGATCACTTGGATCGTTGTACACTTTACGGGCTTTATTATTATAGTGTGGTAATATAAGTATGCAGACCGGAATTATGTAAGCCCTAATTATGGTTAGAGTCGGTAATGAGCCAACTTTTATGATTCCCTATCTAATGGCTAGGTCCTCTCTTATCTCCATATCGTATTGGCTTGCCCCATTGACGACTGATTATTTTGAGGAACAAGAAGATGAAGATCTAGCTGGTAATATTCATACATAATAATGTCTTCCGCAGGTATGATTTTCAGATTATCAATTAATCATATTATTCTTGTTCTTAGTATGATCACTATGAAATTTATCAACAATTAGTATCAGAGACTACATGCAAAAATTAGAGTCCTTTAAACAAAAAATTAATTTCTCATGAACAAATCTACCTACGCACACATATGTACACCCCTAAATAATGTAAACTGCCGACTGTGTGTAGAAATTTTGTGTGCATATATGTTCTATAATTACGACTAAAATAATTAAATTTGACACTGTGTAATCTCTTATCTGTCTATGTGCTTATATGTTAATATTGCTACCAAAAAAAAGTGTGAGTAATTACTATGGAACAAAACAATTGATGCTATCATCCATTCTATCTGTGCGCATATATTTTTCTGTCTCCACTGTTTTCGGCCTCCCTGTTAAACATTCATAGATGGATTAATTTTCCCTGAATATATATAGACAATATGAAAAAATGAGTACAGATAATGTTGGAGCATAAAAGGGCGGTTGGATTACCATACTCAAAGTGGCAAATTTGGATTAACATAGTTAATTGTTAATTACCCAACGTCCCAATTCCTCTGTATCCTCTCTCTCCGGCAGTATGTGTGTATAATGTGTTGAAGCGTGTATAGATTTTCCTTGGTTTCAGCCATGTGTGTTTGTGTAATTTATTTCTCTCTAGCGCCTGTGTGTATTGAACCCGAGAGCGAAATCGCCTTGTCATTTTGAAGACGCAGCGAACGCTGTAGCTTGCATCGTCAGCTGCGCCTTTCATAATTTTAATTTTAGGGTCAATTTTTGCAATTTTAAAGGAATGCTTTTAAATAATTTTAAATATAGGGCCACTCTGGGAATTTTAAAGAAAATGGACATATTTTGTAATTTGAGGCCATTTTCATAATCTTGATTTTATGATCGATTTTGCAATTTCGAAATATTGAATTTGAATTATGAAATAGGATTTTTTTCAACCTAAAATTAAAATTATATTTGAAATTGACGACTTTATACTTTGTTGAAATAATTAAATGTCGTTATTAGTTGTCCATTTAAATTTCATTTCCATGTATTGAAATTTAGTTGCCAGTTTCATCTCATAATCGTGCATGAATTTCGCTTTTCATAGTTAATGATTATGATTAAGTCACGTGATTATTATAATTAAGATTTTCGAGGACTTCAATCTATCCTAATGCTCCCATTATGAGAGAATCTTGAAATAAAAGCGAGTGGTAACTGCCAAAATGGCACACTCATTTTTAATTATTTTTCGTGGACTTCAAGTCTATCCTAATGCTCCCATCATGAGAAAATCTTGACATAAAAGTGGGTGGTAGCTGCCAAAGTTGCACTCATTTTTAATTTATTTGGTTTTCTTTTAAAAAAAAAAATTTATTTGGACGTGAACATCGTAATTTAGGATTATTACATATAATATCTTGCCCAAAGGTGTTATTATATGTGATATTTTTTTTTTGAAAATTAGCATAAAATAGTTAACAAGTTTATTCGGTCTAGAAATCTCCTTCTGCCCAAAAGTGTTGGTGTTTTCGAAAATCAATATGTTATGTTAACTGACTCGATTATGTGTTTTAAGAGTACCTTATAGCATGTTATATTGTCAGTCCAAATGTGACATTATAATGATGCATCTAGGCTCTTACCGTAATAATGTTCATTTGGCTTTGATTTTAATTACGGATCATCTAATTAGTAGCTAATGTTAATTAGATGAATATGTTATCATCCATTGTCTGGATGCACTATGTTTAGATGATATTAAATATGTTTCCACAATTTTAAATGCCTCAGCTCTTTCGAGTTCATTGTCTACTATTGAAACCTTGACTGAGAATAATTGTGTGAGATGGAAACGAGACATAGAAATAGCACTTGATCTTTTGGGGTTGCAATGGAGAAGTAGCTTTCGAAACCCATAGATAAAATCGATCCTGAATATGTAGCTGAGTATGAAAAGTGGGAAAATGCTAATAGACGTTGTTTAAAAATTATTAAGCACTCCATATCCGGTTCCATTGTGGTTGCTATTACTAATAATGAAAATGCTAAAGCTTTTGTAGATGCTATAGGAATGAGATTTGTTGAGTCTAATAAGGCTGAAACTGGAGATCTGATAGACAAACTAATGAACATGAGATATGATGGTATAAGTGGTTTGAGGGAGCACGTTATGAAGATGATAAATATATCTGCTAAATTGAAGGCTTTTAAAATTCTCATTGTTGAGCCTTTTCTGTTCTATCATGTTTTAAATAGCCTTCCGAGCTAGTTTAATCAATTTAAGGTTGCTTACAATGTTCAAAGAGAAAAATGGGATTTGATTGACCTTATCGATGTATGTGCCCAAGAGAAGTATAGTTTGATGTGTGAGAATGTCGAAATTGTGCAATTAGTTTTTCAGCCACCACAGAACAATGGGTCTTCTCATAACCATAAGTCTAAGTTCCACAAGGGCAACAAATTACACCGCAATCAACATAAATTTTTTTTTTTGGAGGTAAGACTTCTAGTGGTCCCAATTCCTCTATCTCCTCTCTCTCCGGTAGTATGTATGTATAATGTGTTGAAGCGTGTATAGATTTGCCTTAGTTTCAGCCATGTGTGTTTGTGTAATTTATTTATCTCTGATGCGTGCGTGTATTGAACCCGAGAGCGGAATCGCCTTGTCATTTTGAGGACGCCGCGAACGCTATAACTTGCATCATCGAGGCGCCAAAGTAGAGAAATGGTGGAAAAGCCTAAGATTTTCAGTTTTGGGTGGAGATGGGAGCTTGTGTGCAATTATGATAAAGTGAGTCATTTTTCTTGCAATTGACAATGTAGGGGTCATTTTGAAAGTTCTAACGAAAAGGGACCTATTTTGTAATTCCTATATTTTGATGCCATTTTCATAATTTTAATTTTAGGGTCAATTTTTACAATTTTAAAGGAATGACCTACCCTATAATTTTTTAATTATAATGTTCTTTTAATAATTTTAAATATAGGGTCACTCTGAGAATTTTAAAGAAAATGGACATATTTTGTAATTTGAGGCCATTTTCCTAATCTTGATTTTATGACCGATTTTGCAATTTTGAAATATTGAATTTGAATTATGAAATGGATTTTTTTCAACCTAAAATTAAAATTATATTTAAAATTGACGACTTTATACTTTGTTGAAATAATTAAATGTCGTCATTAGTTGTCCATTTAAATTTCATTTTCATGTATTGAAATTTAGTTGTCAATTTCGTCTCATAATCATGCATGAATTTCGCTTTTCGTTAGTTAATGATTATGATTAAGTCACATGATTATTATAATTAAATTTTTCGAGGACTTCAATCTATCCTAATGCTCCCATTATGAGAGAATCTTGAAATAAAAGCGGGTGGTAACTACCAAAGTGGCACACTCATTTTTATTTATTTTTCGTGGACTGCAAGTCTATCATATGCTCCCATTATGAGAAAATCTTGAAATAAAAGTGGGTGGTAGCTGCCAAAGTGGCACTCATTTTTAATTTATTTGGTTTTCTTCAAAAAAAAAATTATTTGGACATTAACATCGTAATTTAGGATTATTACATATAATATCTTGCTCAAAGGTGTTATTATATGCGATATTTTTTTTTTGAAAATTAGCATAAAATAGTTAACAAGTTTATTTGGTCTAGAAATCTCCTTCTACCCAAAAGTGTTGTTGTTTTCGAAAATCAATATGTTATGTTAACTGACTCGATTATGTGTTATAAGAGTACCTTACAACATGTTATATTGTCAGTCAAAATGTGACTTTATAATGATGCATCTAGGCTCTTACCGTAATAAGGTTCATTTGGCTTTGACATTAATTATGGATCATCTAATTAGTAGCTCATGTTAATTAGATGAATATGTTATCATCCATTGTCTGGATGCACTATGTTTAGATGATATTAAATATGTTTCCACAATTTTAAATGCCTCAGCTCTTTCGAGTCCATTGTCTACTATTGAAACCTTGACTGAGAATAATTGTGTGAGATGGAAACGAGACATAGAAATAGCACTTGATCTTTTGGGGTTGTAATGGAGAAGTAGCTTTCGAAACCCATAGATAAAAGCGATCCTGAATATGTAGCTGAGTATGAAAAGTGGGAAAATGCTAATAGACTTTGTTTAAAAATTATTAAGCACTCCATATCCGATTCCATTATGGTTGCTAATACTGATAATGAAAATGCTAAAGCTTTTGTAGATGCTATAGGAGTGAGATTTGTTGAGTCTAATAAGGCTGAAACTGGAGATCTGATAGACAAACTAATGAACATGAGATATGATGGTATAGGTGGTGTGAGGGAGCACGTTATGAAGATGATAAATATATCTGCTAAATTGAAGGCTTTTAAAATTCTCATTGCTGAGCCTTTTCTGGTCTATCATGTTTTAAATAGCCTTCCGAGCTAGTTTAATCAATTTAAGGTTGCTTACAATGTTCAAAGAGAAAAATGGGATTTGATTGACCTTATCGATGTATGTACCCAAGAGACGTATAGTTTGATGCGTGAGAATGTCGAAATTGTGCAATTAGTTTTTCAGCCACCACAAAACAATGGGTCTTCTCATAACCATAAGTCTAAGTTCCACAACGGCAACAAGTTACACCGCAATCAACAGAACAAAATTTTTGGATGTAAGACTTCTGGTGGTCCTAAAGGAACGTGATAAGTGTATTTTATACACTTATTTGGGCTCTAAAATATTGATATTTTGTGGTTCTTTTAATGAAATTATAGCTTAATTTATTATATAACGTGTTTTTACATGAAACTCAATGAATGGAAGTGAAACTAAAAGAAAGAAGCGAAAAGAGTGAAAAATGGCAAGATCCAAAGCTTGGAGGCTAAAGTGCAAATACTCAAAAGTTGTGTCGAAGCTCATGATGAAGATTCGAGAACTCTAGAATTCAAATGGATGCAACTAAAGATCAAAAGGAGTGACAACAAATCAATTTTCAACCGTATAAGGATGTCGAAAGTTTTAGTAGAGATTGAGACATATTTTTGGCATAGTAAAAGCTTGAATTGAAGAAGATCTATTTCTAGCAAAGTTGCAGTCCTTCGAGTTATTTTTTCAACGCATCTTGAATCACCTCAATCTGACATCGGAAGGAAAAGTTATGACAAAAATACTGAAGCAGACGCAAAGTGAATAGAAACTCAGCGCTCAGGCACTGCACTAGCCGAGAAAATACAATTTTCAACAGATTTCCAGCGCTCAAGCGCCGTCATAGATTTTAGGTTTTTATTGTTTGGACTGCGAAAACTCCACAAAAAGACTCCAAATTAGCCAAGAACGTGTATGAAAGTATAAATAGGCCTAATGAGGCATGTATTAAGAGGTTCCCACACATCGAAAAGGGGTTCCCACACATTGAAAAGAGGGTTTCACACCTTGTAAAATAAAGAGAAAAACACAAGATAAACGTGGAATTTGTGAGAAGACTTACATAAAGGATTCGAATCAAAATCAAGAATTGGAAGCGGAAGAAGATCTTGGTGCAAGAAATAATTCTTTTCCAACTTTCGTATCATTTAAATCCGGTGATGTATTCAACTTTTGTCATTTACTTCATTGCTTTAATTATGAGTAACTAATTTTATTATTAGGGCGAACAATGTAATCTTTTGAAACCCTTAGTTATTAAATTCATGAATTTCTGAGTTTTATTCTTCCATGTGTTGATTTTATTATGAGTGCAATGCTTTAAATTATTTGGCCAATAATTTGATGATCTATTGAGTTTCTTTACGAGTCGAGAGGTGAGTTCGAAACTTAGAACGTGTAATAAAATCCGGTAATGAGGTATAACGTGTAGAGATACATATACTAAGTGATGCGGTCGTTATATGAATTCCTAGTGCTTTTACTTGTTTAACCAAGGAGAATTTGCATAGAGATATGGAATTGATTTAGTTAAATAATCTCAATGAGAACTCAAAAGGGGTAAATTGAATACCGTAGGAGAATTCGATCGAACACTACATTAGGCTAGAATCTTGAATTGATAACTAAGGTAATCATTAGGTGAAATTATTCTGCCCTAGTACTTCTCGCATATTTGAATCTTTGATTTGTTTGTCTCCAATATTCTTTCATCAATTTTCATTCTTTCTAGGAATTTAGTTCTTCTAAAACATCCATATTCCTTATAATCTAAATTTAGAGTTTGTTTATTTTCATCAAATAGTAGTAGGAGAAATATATCCAATACTAAAGTATAGTCCTTGTGGGAACGATAATCCGGACTCTTAGGTCCACTATATTACTTGTTCGATATCGTACACTTGTGATAAAAAAAAAGCAACAGAACGATAAAGAAAAATGATCAATGCAAGTTTTACAAAAACAAGGTCACTGGCAAAAAGATTGTTTTAAGTTTAAGACTTGGTTAGAGAAGAAGAAGAGTTCCGCATGCACCTCTTGACCTTAGTTTGTTTTGAGTCTTCTTTTGTAAATGTTCTTTTAATTCTTGGTATTTAGACTCGGGAGCAAGTGCTCATATTGCGAATTCATTGCATGGGTTCACAAGCAAACGAATGCCAAATGAGAATGGAGTAAGTGTGTGCGTTGGGAGTGGAGTTCAAGTGAAGGTCAAGTTCATTGGAGTAGTGAAGTTATTTTTGGATTTTGGTTCCTCTCTTGTTTTAGAGAATACTATTTTTGTATCGACAATGAGACGGAATTTAATATCAAAACTTGATGTGTAATACTCCCAAATTTTATGCTCGTTTAACTTGCTCATTTAATTTTTAGTATGATAATTTAACTTTTCAAAATTTTATATGGCCAAAATTATTAGTGATTACCAAGTTTTTATTGTTGGTTGATTAAAAATTTGTTAAGATTAGTTAGTTAGGTTTTTTGGGATTAATGTCAAATTTTACACCTAATTACTATAGATAAGAATTTCTTTTCCACTTGGCTGAGAGTAGAATGTTACTTTGTAGTGAAGTAACAAGCAAGCATGAGGTGCTTAGTGTTTAATATTCAAGCATGAGGTGTTAAGCAAACATGAGGTGTTTATCTTTGTAGTAAAGTAACAAGCAAGCATGTGGTGTCAACTAGTTGCAAGCTATCTTTATAGTGAAGTAATTTTTCCTAGTATGGAAAGCATGAAGTGTTTAACTTAAGCATGAGGTGTTTAGTTAAATTTATGAAGTGCATCCATTCAACTCACGTGTAGATGTAGGTACCAAACTTTAACTTGATAGATAGTAACCCTTTACACCTTACTTAGTCCATAGGTTTTCCTTACCTATAAATAATTAAGAAAGGTTTCCTTCAAATATCTTTGCAACCAAAAATTTCTTTCAAAGAAAAATAACTAACAAGAGTTAGCAAAGGAAAGTAAAGAGAAAAAGATAAAGTAAGAATAGAAGGAGAAGAGCAAAGGCTAGCACCTTCAAATACACTTTTCAACCCCAAGTTTTAAGGTAAGATATTTTCCATGCTCAAGTGGTAGGATTTCATGGGAATCTTTATGCTTAAGCTATGCATGAAAACCATAATATGAAAGTTGTGGACAAGTCCACAAAGTTAGATATCTATTTATGCCTTAGGACAAGTCTGAAGGGCACTGGCAAGCCGGAATGTGCAAGTATGTGTTTGAATGCTTTCTTTTGTGTAGTATTAACATATTAAATCCGAGCATTATATCTTACTAAGTATTCTTTATACTCACAGTATTTATACTAAATATTCAGATCCATGATCTTTGAGTTGAGTTGGTGGAAGTCGGTCGGCATACTCGATGATGGGACAAAGTTATTTTGCATCGAGATTTCCTTTCCATACGTTTTGCTCAAAGACTGTTTTCCTTATGTTTTTCTAGTGGTATTAAATATAAGCATGTATAAGACATGATGTAATATGGTACTGGAAGTATGTTTTGTAATCACATCTTTCATGTTGTGCTTAAAGACATTTTTATAAACTTTTTCCTGAAATGGTAAAAGAGACAGAAATTTGACAGATTCTTAGGATCAATGGAAAGTACAATTACGAACTCTAAAGAAAGCCATTTGAGACTCTAAAAGTACTGCAATATCCATCTTTGAGTCTTCTTTACAAGAACACAAAAATCACTCAATTTGAATATGTGTGGCATAAGATATAAATTTTTAAGTGTCGAAACGTAAATTTTGAAGTTTCTGTGCAGTACCTCATTGTTTTTGGTAAAACGTCTATATCATATGATCTTTGAAGTTTCCCATATTTTAACATAGGAAACTACTTGAAAATATATTTCTAATGCCACAGATTTTATAGAAAACGGAGTCGGATGAATTTTATAAATATGTTTAAACTGGCTGCCCCAACCAGTCGTGAATGCATAGAGTTCGCATATGTAAAGAATAATTTCAAGTCAGCATGTACTTCTGCTGACCATTAAACTTTATAGAGATATTCTACTATAAGTTAAAAATAAGTTTCCAATATATATATTTCAAATTTCTTTAAAACTTTTCATGTAACAAGAGTAGAGGTTATTATGTTTAGTACGTGATACTCGAAGCTTAAGTACGGGGTGTCACAGCGTGATATCTTGTTTCTCTTTTAATTTTTGGTAATGGAATGGTTGAATTAATTTATGATTCTCATTTAGTTGGATATGGCCTCTTATGTGATGGTTTATATAAATTGTTTTTGGCTTCTTTTGGTGTGAAGTCTCTTGTGTTGTGAATATGCCAAAGAAAGTGTCTCTTATTCATGAATAATCTTCTATGTAGCGGCTATGTCACATTTTAAAGGATAGGATGGAGAGATTAGTTAAAGTTGAGATACTTCCCTCTTCGACTTCTATGATTTTACCATTTGTGTAGATTGTATAAGGGGAAAAGTTGACTAAATCCGCTCATGGTTACTTTATTGGGTACCCAAACACATCAAAAGGATGTAAGTTCTATTGTTAAAACCATGGTACCGAAATTATTAAGTCAATCACTCATAAATTTCTGGAAAATTGGTAATAGTAGGAGTTTCATATTGAATGAACATTTTGTTGAGAAGGGAAAAGAAAACTTGGTATATAAGTTGAATAAATCCTTATATGTCCTCAAGCAGGCATCATGACAGTAGTATTTGAAATTTTGACAAGGTTGTGACTTCTCTTGGTTTTGTTGAAAATACAGTTGATTGATGTATTTATCTCAAAACTAGTGGGATAAATTTTGTTTATCTTGTCATGTATGCTGATGACATTTTGCTTGCTGCCTGTCACTTGGGGTTACCTCGTGAGAAAAAAGAAATGTTATCTGCTAATTTTGAAATGAAGCTACTTATGTGATTGGCATTGAAATACATCGTGATAGAAATCATAGCGTATTAGGACTTTCTCAGAATGCTAATATAAGACGTGTTTTCAGTAGGTTTCAGTCGAATCCTGGGCAAGAGCATTGGAAAGCGGTTAAGAAAGTTATGAGACACTTAAAGAAAATTGAAAGTCATGCTCACTTTCTAGTATTCAAATCACCTTGAGGTGGTAAGCTGTAGCGCCCCGAATTCTATTAACCCGGATTGCCACGTCATCGTCTTTTGCCCTAATTTCAAAATAAAAAATCGTGGAAATAACCTAATTTTGAAATCACGTTTGTAATTGAAAAACTTCGTCGACAAGTAAACTCATAGGAAATTGCTTTAAAATTTAAATTATCATGTTTTAGAAATAGCGGAAACGACAAAATGTTATCAATATTCAAATACATAAACTTCAAGATTTAATAAATTCGATAATCTAATTTTTCTGTGCCACCACTGCCGGATCAATCTCGATCGCCTCCGAAGTCTACAATATTGTTAAAATAACAGAATGAGTATTTCGAAGAAATACTCAATAGACTCATCGCCGATAATTAATTTACAGAATAATTGAATACACTTATGCAATATACAACGTGATATCATCATCTTCTTTGGCTCATTTTTCTTGAAAATCATAGACTCTTTAGAATCATGGGGTGTGGGTAGTCTTTCTTTCTCGTGCGTATGAAGCACATAAGTTATGCATAACATTCTCATCTTATCTCATAAGAGATTTTCGTCTTTCTCATGCATTTAAGCATATAAGTTATGGCAAGCATAACAATATCATATATCTCATATGACGTATTCTCATCTTATGCATTAAAGCATATAAATCACGTAAATTCACATAAAGCATGCAATTATAATTTAAACTAATTAATGGTGGTGAGTCTACCTCAATATCTCGAGTTTCGTGAAAAATGGTGCGAGAAGTAACTTCAATCTCCTAATTGTCCGTACGTTTCGTCTAGCCAAAATAGAAAATAAGTTTGAATTAGTATTTCGAAACTTTAAAGTTTTAAAGTGTTGAAATTAAGTTTAAAGACTTAATTGAAAATTATTGAAATTGTAATAAATGGCTTAAAATGATAAAATAAAGTTTAGGGGCTAAATTGGAAATTTATTAAATATGAAAAATAAAAGTTTAAGGGCTAAAATAGAATTTTTTATAAGTTTAGGGACTAAACTGTAAATATAATAAAGTTGAAAATAAAAGCTAAAAGCTTAAATAATAACTTTTATAAGTTTAGGGACTAAAATGTAAATATAATAAAGCTGAAAATAAAAGCTAAAAGCTGAAATAATAACTTTTATAAGTTTATGGACTAAACTGTAAATATAATAAAGCTGAAAATAAAAGCTGAAAGCTGAAATAATAACTTTTATAAGTTTAGGGACTAAACTGTAAATATAATAAAGCTGGAAATAAAACTTAAAATCTGAAATAATAACTTTTATAAGTTTAGGGACTAAATTAAATAACTTTTAAACTGAAAATGAGAAAGTTAAGAGTTAAAACCAAAGTATTTAAAACCTAGGGACTAAAATAAATAAACTTAAAACTTGGGGACTTAAAAGATAAAAATCATAAATTCAAAATATATAATATATACTAACCAACAAAATAAAAAACAAAACAAATAAATAAAAAGGAAATCTCTCTCTCGTTTCAGATAGAGAAAGAAGGCGACGGGAGGGGGAATCCCTCCAATCCACCACCACCGACCGTTCGGTCGGTGGCAACACCAGTACTAGTGGGGGTAGGTGGGGGTTTATTTTTGGGCTTGGGCGAGGATTGGGGGCTGGCCGAGACTTGGAGGTTCGAATGAGTTCACTGTTGATGCTAGAAATGGATTTTCTAGCATCAATGGTGTCTCACATTGGACATATTGCAATAGAGAGAGTTGGAGAGATAGACAATTTCTTACCAAATGGATATTGTGTGAGTGTGAGTGTGAGTGTGAGTGTGAGTGGAGTGGAGTGGGGTATGAAATAGTGGTAAATTAGGGCACAAAACCCTAGGCGGGTAATTGGGCCAATTAGTTGGGCTTTAGGGTTTTCTAATTGGACTAAAATAAATAAATTCCGATTTTGGACTAAATGAATTAAAATTCAAGGTGTTGGACTTATATAATTGGACTATAAACATTGGACTTTAATAATTGAGCTTGAAATTATTAAAAATTGGATTTTAATAAAAATAAATCGAAATTGATAACAAAATTATTATTCGGGATTGGATTCGATCGAATAGATTTGAATTCAATTTTATAACGGTTAGACGAACACGCTTCTCTAGAAAAATAGGGTTAACGTTTTATATAAATTAAAAGTTTGTGGTCGCTACATAGGCTACTCAGACTCAAATTTTGATGGATGTCAAGATGATTTGAATTCAACCTCAGGTTATATTTTCATGTTGGCTGGTGTTATTTCGTAGAAAAGTGTTAAGCGGACTCTAGTGGCATCTTCTATTATGCAAGCTGAATTTGTGGCATGTTATGGAGCTGCAATTCAAGCCGTTTGGTTAAGGAATTTTATTTATGGGCTGATAGTTATTGACTTTATCTCAATGCCAATCACTATTATGATTACAGATCTTTTGATTTAGAGACTTGCTCCTAAAGTTTTTAAGACATTTGTTACTAATATGGGAATTGTGAAAACATTTGATATTTTTTATTAGTGGGAGTTATTTATATAAAAGAACTATGTTTTGGCTTGATCCCTTCACGGGGTACATAAGCAACCCATATGTTCTTTGGATACAGCCTCTTCTAATAATAATATATATTTTCCTTTATATATAAATTATTTTGTGCATGCATTTTACTTATATCTTTTATTATGATATCATTTTGATCTCGAGATATGACAATTAAAGACATGAGACGAGTCTCTTTTATAGATATGTGGCTTCATTTTGATTAGAAGCATTTTGAGGATCGATATGAATTAACACAATTTTTTTTATCACATTTGGTGCTAAGTTCATACTGTATACTACCACATTGGTTGGAGGATGGGGATCCATTTCGATAAGGATGTTGGCATTTGTAGCTATGGAATGGTCTTACATCGTTTAATTGGTATAACAACTTTCATGTTCGATGTTAACATTCTTGTTGGACCGGATCATGTTGTATAAGGTGTTATTATTGCAACTGTACTTGTGTGGCCACTTATGTAGTCTAACTTGGATGTTAAAATTATTGTTCTATAACAATCACATGTTTGCCAAAGTGGGAGAATGTTAGAATAATTCTATTGTGTGAGCTTCCATTTGATTGCGATTTTTACGGGTTATATGTATGGTTTGCAATAATACTTTGATTAGGACCAATATGTTAGTGATCACTTGGGACATTGTACACCTTACGGACTTTATTATTATAATGTGATAATTTTAAGTATGTGGGCCGGATTATGTATTAGAGTCGGTAATGGGCTGACTTTTATGATTTCTTATATAATGGCTAGGTCCCATTTCCTCTCTATATCGTATTGGCTTGCCCCCATTGACGGCTGATTATTTTGAGGAGCAGTGAGAAGAAGATCTAGCTGGTAATATTCATACATAATAATGTCTTCCGCAGATATGATTTTCAGACTATCAATTAATTATGTGATTCTTTTTCTTAGCATGATCACTATGAAATTTATCAACATAAAAGCAATCAAGAAAATCCTTTTGAGTGGCCAAAATATTCCACCTTCCAGTAACCATTTACATGGCTGATTTCCGTATAGTTTATTCCTTTTCAAGGGAAACTTATTTATTGTTTCATGTTTGCTTAATAATCGACTTTTTTTTTAATAGCTTCTTTTGCATTTTATCTTTCTAGTTGCATTTTTTCCTCATTCTTTGATTGCTATCTTTACCAATTTTCAGTATAAAACTGTCAGGAAAATTATCTCTTTTCAATGGCCTTTTGTACGTGGTAGAGCACGATTAATGAACATAATTCTTACCGACGGCGCCAATATGTTGATATCAAAAATTGCATCAACAGAATCCCATCATCTCCCCTTCACACATACGTGATCTACACACTGGACTCTCCGTTAAAAGACAAAGACCATCATTTGAGAAAAAAAAAGTACAGCGATCGTTTACACTCAAACGATCAAATTAATTGCCGGATGAGTTAAAAATGAGTGCAAGGAATGAGAGAGGGAATTTGGCCATTGTTATGAAACATACCTTCATTGTGTAAATAAACTCTCATATATATGAGAAAATTTAAATGGGCCAAGTACGTTAGTGGGCCGTGCCCATAATTCAATTGTTTAATTAAAATAAGCTCAATCAATTTGATAGTCGATACGACATCGGCATTAGGAGTGGGCAAAATCTGATCGAACACGCCAAAATCGTTCAAATCGAACCAACTTGACTGATTTGGTTCGATTGTTTCGTTGTTTTTACACGAGTTGGGTGAGTTGGTTGTGCTGGCGGGTTGAATTGAGTCAGGTTATGGATTAACTCATGAAAATCGAATAAACCCGCACAACATAACCGAACCGATATTTGATTGGATTGGGTTTTAACCTTTACATGGGTTTAGTTGGGGTGAAATATGATCAAACCGATCATGTTGGGTTGGATTTAGGTTGAGGCAAAGATCGATCCAACCCAACCCATGCACATCCCTAATCGACATATATGGAACCCATTCTAGGTGAGCATACCATGTAATTTATGGATATAACAATTCTTATTTTATTCATAATCTTGCCATGTTATGAATTATGATCAGTCGAGGATAAGACATTTGATTATCAACTTTGGCTGAATACTACATAGTGGGAGAACTCCTTTCCTTAAAACGAGAAGAGCCATGAATTTGTTCCTCATTACATGTATAGCAACTATATTATCTATCTATCTTAGACAGCTAAATAAATCTATATAAGGAAACTAAATAAACATAATGTACATGTATTACAGGATAAATATAAATAATATAATAAAAAGTACATGGTATACAACATAATTGCTTAAATGTCTATCGGACTAACATCCCCTTCAAATTGATGTGGGTGGATCTAAACCAATAAAAATTTGATGACATTGCTGAGTTAGCACTTTGATGAATACATCAGCAAATTGTAGGTTATTGGAGACATGTAGAAGAGAGAGGACACGAGTATCTACAGTCTTTAATAGAATGACAATTCACCTCACTATGCTTAGTGTGCTCATGATAAATTAGGGTCGTAGAAATCTGAAGACACGAGTATCTATAGCTTCCTGATACCGTGTTTCCAAAATACTAATTAAGAACCCGTAACAGGTACATTTTCCCAACATCTTCTTAGCCTTTAATTCTAGGATTTTCTGTGTTTTAGGTTTGATAATTACTTCAAGGAAAGAAAAAATCTTCTTTCCATGGAGCTTCAAAGGACACTTCATTCTCTCAAAATTAAACGGTGGCCTGCCTATATCCTAAACAATCCATGCCTAAAATTGTATTGAAGTCCTTCATGTCTATTATGAACAGGTTTACCTCAAATGCTCTAGTATGCTACCAGACTTGTCGTAAGAAAATACTAGATTTATCTACGAAAGCTAGTGAAAGTTTGGCAGATTCCCACTTGAAATTCCTTGTTTCACGCTGTCTTGCCATATCATATGACGAGCACATTCACCTTCGAATGAAAAATCTAGGATTGCATACTCTTTAGAGACATAAGGGGATCCATTATGAATAAGTCGTCTCAACAACATTAACTCTGTGTTAATAATCTAATGAAATAGATAGAGTAAATTAGATACGTTAACTATGGACCGTAATTATTATTATCATTCGTAAATGTAACTAACCGCAACATGGATACTTTCAAACGTACCCTGTATAGCTTTTAACATATCTCGTACGTACATGTTTCCACTTCTATCGTTCCAAAGTTGACTACAAAACAAAAGGTGAATTAATTTGAATAAGATGGAATGATAATTGTAATATGTGAATGAATAAAGTGGAAATGGATTTCTTACTCAGATTGATGCTTCAGTGTCCAATCTCTAATAGTTATGTATCTATCCATGGGATAGTCTTCTAAAGGATCTTTGAATGACGATGAAGATTGATTGTTTTCCTTTTTATTTTTTATTTTTTGTCTGTGGTTAATTTTTGAACTTGATGAACTTGTTGAGAGCTTGAAGGATGCATAGCTTGATCACCACGAATTGAACTCTTATGAAATTATAATATTAAACATTTCGTGTCTTATGCTTGTGGTCGGTCTTGTTATTTTTTTTTGTAATTAATAAAGGATAATTTTTTATGCTGAAGAAAGAAAATTAAAGTTATTCTCCTTTTCTCTTGCAGGATCTAGAAGATCACACACAAATTCTTGAAAAAAACGCCGAAATTACAACATTCGTGATTTATAAATATATTTCTACTTAATTTTTTTTTCATGTATTAAAATTTTGTAATTGATATCTTTGAATATGTTATATAACATAGAAGTAATAACATTAATCACAACAACTTCAAACAAACCAAAATAATAATAATAATAATAATAATAATAATAATAATAATAATAATAATAATAATAATAATAATAATAACTTCGATAAAAATAGGTTTAAATTGCAAAAATTTAATTCATAATAGATACATAAGGCAGTATTATCATGAAAAGGTAGGAAAGTTATATTTATTTGAAAGAACTTCAGATTTCACATCCTCTCCTATAATAAAGAGGAAAGAATTAAAAATTTGAGCATATTATACACAACAGGAAATTCGCTAAGTGCTTAATCTACACTTAATTACCTAGATTTGATACATCCTGTGATTGAATTTGAAATTGTTGAAATTTTCTATTACATTTCATCACATTTACTCTCTAACCTTGTGTAAAACCCTATACAGCTTGTATGAAATTGATATATACTATCTACAACGCTTTAATCTTATGCATAAGTTCAAAATATGGTATGCCACTTGAAACATAATGGTACACAATTGTGAATCTAATGCTTCGGCGGGTTTTCTTAGGATAATTATATGCTGTAATTTATCTATTTGAATATATTCAATCAACATAGAACTAACATGATTGAGAACAATTTCAAACAAACCAAAAGATTGCTAAGAAGAGATTTTAATTACAAAAACCTAAGAAAAATAGACACTTCAGTCACTATTATCACGAAAACGAAAGAAAATCACCTCTATTCGAAAACTCATTTCCAGATGCAGCACCCTCTCTTGTAACAAATAGAGAAAAAAAAAATTAAACTTTGAACACATTCCACATCCTATCATGTCAGCCTAAATAAATAATTAATATTAATATTAATACGTACTTTAAAAAAATCAACTTACCATCACTCAAGTAAAAACAAATTTGTCTTAAAATATTCAGATCACAAGTATCAATGATGAAATTTGATCTCGAGTTATTAAGTCCCTCAATTAGACCATCATGCATTCTGTGTTTCCCAGAAGAAAGACGACGCAGTCTTCTACGTTTATTTGCATGTGCTATAGAATTAATATGTCCCGAAATATTCAGTTAAAATGATTTAATTGAAATTTATCAACATTCAGATTGCAATTAAATATGTATAGTTAAATATGTTACCGTACCATTCGTAACATTGCTCAACGGCGTCTTTGATTCTTTAAACGTAATTATTATAATTTATAAATTTTACTACTTTTTTAGACCCTGTTTGGCCCTTTTAAAAACAAAATATATTATTCTATCTTATTTTTAACCACACATTTATCAATAAAATAACATTACACATAAATTCATAAAAGTTTACTACTTTTTAACCACACATCATTATTTTAAAAAAAAACTATTTCTTCAAATAAACTCTTTAAACTCAACATCAAACAGAGAAATTATGTAGAATGTTTAGTAAAATATTTCTATTAGCGTAATTACTTTAATTAAGATTTATGTTTTTAACGAAATAATTATAATTTATATGGTAGATCATTGTTATTTTTGGAGTCACTAAACTGTAAAAGAATGCAATATTTTAAAAAATGGAACAAAAGTGGGACCCATGTAAATTTTAAAAATTGTTTGAATTTTTTATTTTTGTTTCTCCACTTGGCAGCCAAATGATGCTTCGTCAGGATTTTTTGCAAAGGGACCACTCTATTATTAGTTTATATTATATAATAATAATAATAAAATAATAAAAATGGCTACTATTTGAAGGCTACTACATGGTTTAGGCGGGATTCTTTGAAGATTCTTGGGCGGGAACTATTTTTGCTACTATCCTTTTTTTTTTTTTTTTTGTTGATATCCCAACTTAGCCAGACTAATTCCTAGACCTCTAGCCACCGGCCCCTCAGTGACTTGAGGAGGTAAACCGCGGGTTATGCCCTTGTTGGCTCCCAGGTTCCTGCACCGCTTATACTCTTGGTCCCAAGAGAGCTCTCCTCACTGCCTTCCAGTCATTGCCTTGCCTTCGAGAAAAATCCCCCTTCCAAGACTCGTGTCTTCCAGGAATCGAACTCTCCACGATAAGGTTGCGAGCCCACGAATGCAATTGTTCCACCAACTCGGATGTGCCCCGGGAGATTGCTACTATCCTTCTTTAATATAGTATAAGATAAGATGGGCAACACATATGGCTCATGCACTTTGACCCTAAATGCTACAATTAGTATCCTATACTACTTACTGATAAGTGTATTTTATACACTTATTTGAAATCCTAAAATATCGATATTTGGTAGTTCTTTTGACAACATATATCCTAAATCTTTTTATTTTATGTTATGTAGTAAAACTTAATGGTTGAACGAGAAATCGAAAGAAAGAAGCGAAAATTGGTGAAAATGGCAAAATCCAAAGTTTGAGGACCAAATTGAAAATATTCAATAATTGATTCGGACCAAAAGTTGATAGTTGAAAGATTTTTAGGAGACACTTGGATGGAATCAGAACTCAAAAATGAATGGAATATGATCAAAATCAATTTCCAATCGCATTAGTTACATTCAAAATTTTTGGCATAGTACACGTCAGTAGTGGAAAAATCTTATTTCAAGAAACGTTGTATTCCTTTAAGTTGAATCGTATCAATTGGATATCGGAAGAGAAAATTATGGCCAAAATGCTGACTATTGTGCATAGACAAAAAAACCGCGTGCTAATGGAACTTTCCTTATTCGATTGGAACTCTTTAGAAGTTAATTTGGACGTGATTTTCAGCAACTTTTTGACTCTTACAAATAGATAACAAATAATACATATAGGGGAACTCTCATATATATATATATATATACACTCCAATATTCATAAATTATTATCATCAAAGGAGAAAATTTCATAATTTTTGTGAGAAAATTGAACGAGATATGCAAGAATAAAATCAAGTGAAGATCTAAACCTAATTTTTGGGTAAAGAAGAGAAGGCGCAAGTGGACATTCATCAAGAAATCATTGAAAAGATTTAAAATTTCAAGATTCATCTTCATTTTCTCAATTACTCAAAAATCTAGGTTATATCTTTTTACTTAAATATGATTTCTTGTAATTTTGATATGTTGGGCTAATTTTATACATTATTAGGATAAGATGAACTCTTGTTATGATATTTTTAGTTTTTAATTAATTTTTCTGACTTTAATTTGATTGGATTTATGGATGTTTATTATCGTTTTTATCGTTCTTTTCAATTGTTTGATCACCAATTGAATTGTTAGTGAATTTTATTGTTATTGAAAGAGACAATATGATTTAAGCTCATTATATAATAAACATTGTAAGGTTCGATAGATGATAGAAATATACTTATATGCTTTATATGGTTTCAATTGCTTATTTATCATGCTTAAATCTTTCATCGAGAGATAGAAAGGGTCACATGAGGGGAATAGATTTGATTGATATCGAGAGAAACTTTCAATTAAATAGGAGCATTAACCAACATAAATGATTTTAAATTATCACTTTAATTGTTACACTAAAAATTGAATAATAAGGAGGATTCGACATCTTAGTAATGCATCTCACATATTTAAAAAACATATTTATTTACTTTTATTAGTTTAATTAATAATTTATGGATTAGTATAAAGAATCAAAAAAGTTGTTTGCTATTCGATTAAAGTTACAATTAATTTTAAATCTATCAAACACGTAATTCTCGTGGGTTCGACACTTTATTCATCACTTTATTACTTGTTCACGATTTTGTGCACTTGCGAAAAAGCAAACAATTAAGTTTTTGACGTCATTGTCGGGGACTATTGTATTTAATTAGTTTTAATTAATTTTAGCTTTAACAATTTTTTTTTTTTAATATCGTTTAACTAACTCCCTACAGTTTTAATTTATTTTGTATTGGTATTCTCTCTTTGTATTTTTCAAATATTTATCCATGATTCTGATATTGGTAAAGTAACAGAATTGTTGCAATGACAAATCTTTAAATGGATTGTCAAGATATGCATGAAGGATATCTAAGTTGTAAAAATTGACGTGGTGCATTGTACTGGGAAATGTTTGTTCTCTTACATTAGTTTACACATCCGAAACTTATGATATTTCGAAAATATTTGATGTGTAGAAAATAAGCAATTGAAAAAATTGATGAAGAATACATGCTCGTGGCATATTTTGTACCCGGCGATTGGGATGATCATTGATCACATCAAACTTGTGAGAGATGGTCCTCCCCTATAGAATGAGAAGGTACTTACAAAGTACTTTAAAGAACTTGTCAAGTTGGATGAAAACGATATGCTTATGAGAGATTGCATGTACTGTGAATGATTTCAACAATGGGAGTACAATCCATTCGAAGGAGTCAATGGAACTGAATTCTAATGGTCTGTGGATCGATCATTCAATCCAAAGATATATCGACTATGGAAGAAGTGATTAAAGAGAATGACTAGTTGATCACAACAAAATCAAATGAGGATATGGCAATCAATGATAATGAAATCAACTCACATTTTTCCGACTTTATTAATTGTCCAAAAATTGATTTTGTGATTAAGCCCGATGTAAGAGTGAAAGTTTACATAGTTGAAATTGAATCGGATGAAATAGAAAAGTCATATTACATCGAAAAGGGTAAGGTAGAAGTTTGAGACTAAATAAAAAGTGGATAAAAGCCAAACGAAGGAAAATGGGCAAGGCATCCAAAGCGTTCTTTAGGTACCCATGATTCAATTGCTAAAGTCAAGCTAAATACTATAAAAAATGCTTATTCGGAGGCAACCCAATTTCCTAACATTTTTATTTATTATGCTTTCTGTACTGCATTGCATATAAATTTATTTTGATTATTAGTTTGCATTAGTCTTAGGAACGTTTCAATTTATAGGGTATCACCATCCTATCATGTTTCTACTTAGACCATTGAATTTATTGTTGGTTATTTCGATTGTTTGAGCTAAGTAACACATGTTTCAGGTTATTTGATTTTTATTGTTTGATTTGACAGCTATGTGCAGGAACATGATCTCGCAGAATACACAAACCAACACAGACAAAGGGAAAAGTATGATGAAGATGATTGTCTATCCATCACAATTGTGCCTCATATCTTCAACAGAAAAAATTTGGGAAGTACTTTCTTCCTTTTATTCCCCATCACTTTATATTTTTATTTATATTTTATGACATTGAGGACAATGTCTGTTTTAAGTTTGGGGTAGAAAAAGTTTTGAGTTTTTACTTTTCGTGTGTTTTTAGTGTTTGTGTATTTGTTTTTGGTTATTGCTTTAATAGATAATCGAAAAAAAATTAAAAAATTTCAACAAAAATATTTATTTTCTTATTTTAGGTTGTGTGCTTTTGTGGGTTAGATAATTTGGCTGGCAATAATGATTAAATTTGAGATTTGGTGTTGATTTATGAACTGTAGATATGATGCATGCCGATTGATTGAGACTTAACCTTGCAAATTTTGATATTATACGTACACTAGAATTAAGTTGGACAGTGTGATGCTATGCGTTTATTCATATAATTGATATGTTGATATAGTTGGACATAGTTGCTTTATGCAAACCATACTAAATTTCTTATCCTTAGACCAAATTTAGCACAGGTGATTTTCTATTATGGGAAGATACGGATGTGAACAGGGATTACATGCGTGCAAACTTTTGCGTGGACTATCTTAGATTAACATGATAAAATTGGGGAAAAATCTTAAGTTAGAGGTCGGTTTGATTGAATAGGTATTTGATAAGGGGCATTGCACTAATCAATGCTTATTTTTTAAAATGTGAAGATTCTATCGAAACATTTTTGACTTAGGTTATTAAGCCTGTAAGGGTATTTAAAATATGGTGCCCTAAAGTCATTTGACTTGGGATTCATCACCCTAAAGCCTGTTACACGAGTCATTCAGAAGGTTTAAGGGAGAGAACACAAAAAAATACTGTTGAAAATCAGAAAAAACAAGTGCATAAAAAGAAAAAAAAATAGCATTAAATGCCTTGATTAAGCTCCAAACACTTGTTTGATGAAATTTGACTTTTGATGAAGGATAATTAACCTAAATAGAGTCTTGGATGTCAAAACAATCAAATAATTGGAGAATCCTTATTTATTGATAAGTTGACTTGCAATTAGTAGAGTTCACGTGAACTAGAATTGGTGAGGATTGTAATGAAAAATTCAGCCTTAGATTATACCAGAGGTGAAGAATATATTTGACCACAGAGGGTCGGGAATTGAAACAACTTGTAAATTCATGATTGTCTACTTAATTCTTCACACCCACACTTCAATTTTGCATTGGAAGAGTAAATATTGGCTCGGTATTGTGACTTTAAAACAGTTTGTAGATTTAGTACTATAATTTCAAACATTAAATAAAAAGTTAGATTCTCTAACCAAATACTTTTGCGTGCTTGTCCGTTTGTTGTTATTTAGGCTATAATTTTGTTTGAGGACAAACAAATGTTTAAATTTGGGGGTATTTGATTAGTGTATTTTATACACTTATTTGAAGTCTTAAAATATCGATATTTGGTATTTTTTTGACAAAATATATCTTAAATTATTGTATTTTATTTTATATAGGTAAAACTCAATGGTTGAACGAAAAATCGAAAGAAAGAAGCGAAAAATGGTGAAAACGGAAAAATCCAAAGTTTGAGGACCAAATTGAAAATATTCAATAGTTGATTTGGACCAAAAGATGATGCTTGAAAGATTTTTAGGAGACAGATGGAAGGAATTAGAACTGAAAAACGAATGGAATATGATCAAAATTAATTTCCAATCATAAAAACTATATTCCAGATTTTTAGTTGAAGATTGAAACCGATATTTGGCATAGTAAACATAAAATTGGAAATATTATATTTCCTACAAAGTTGTATTCCTTCGAGTTAGGTTTCCAACACATTTTGAATTGCATCAATCGGATATTAGAAGAGAAAGTTATGATCAAAATACTGACTATTGTGTAGAGACAAAAAAATCTCGCGCAAATGAAACTTTCCTTATTCGATTGGAAGTCAATTTGGAAGTAATTTTCAACAAATTTTTGACTCCTACAAATAGATAACAGGAGAATATATATGGATAAACTCTCATATACATATTATACTCCAATATTCATAAATTATTATCATTAAAGGAGGAGATTTCATAATTTTTGTGAGAGAATTGAACGAGATTTGCAAGAATGAAATCAAGTAAAGATCTAAACCTGATTTTTGGGAAAAGAAGAGAAGGCGCAAGTGGAGATTCATCAAGAAATCATTGAAGAGATTTAAGATTTCAAGATTCATCATCTTCTCAATTAATCAAAAATTTGGGTTATATTTTTTCATTTAAATATGATTTCTTGTAATATTGATGTGTTGGACTAATTTTATACATTATTAGGATAAGTTGAACTCTTGTTATGACATTTTCAGTTTTTAATTAATTTTTTTGACTTTAATTTGATTTGATTTATGGATGCTTATTATCGTTTTAATCGTTCTTTTCAATTGTTTGATCTCCAATTGAATTGTTAGTGAATTTTATTGTTATCGAGAGAGATAATAAGATTTAAGCACATTATAATAAATATTGTAAGGTTCGATAGATGATAGAAATATACTTATATGCTTATATGGTTTCAATAGGTGTTCTAGCGCTTGTTAATGCATTTATCATATTTGCATATTTCATCGAGAGATAGAAAGGTCGCATGAGGGGAATATATTTGATGGCTATCGAGATATGCTTTCAATTAAGCTAAGAGCATTAACCAACATAAGTGATTTTAAATTGTCACTTTAATTGTTACATTATAAATTGAATAATAAGGGGGATTCGACATTTTAGTAATGCATCTCACATATTTAAAAAACATATTTACTTACTTTTATTAGTTTAATTAATAATTTATGGATTTGTATAAAGAATCACAAAAATTGTTTGCTATTCGATTAAAGTTGCAATTAATTTTAACTCTATCAGACACTTAGTCTTTGTGGGTTCGACATTCTATTTATCACTTTATTACTTGTTTCACAATGCCCTGCTCTTGTGAGAAATCAAATGATCACTTACACACACAAACTAATAGACCTCAAAGAAATTTGATGATGTAAGGAGATGAATTAGTAGTATGTGGATGGAAAGGTACTACAATGGTAAGCCCCCGAAAAATATCAAGGGAGGGGGAGACGAGGTGAGTGTTTCCAGAAGTAGGTGGTATACATCTAGAGGCAATGTTGTGACCCAATACAGAAGACGAAGAAATTAATTTTTTGATAAAGCAGATTCAACATCATCCGTCCCTCAATGCGCAAAGTACACTTGTTTCCATGCATATGTGGATTTATCAAATTCATTTAGAGAGAATGTTGCTCTATTGGTCTCAAACCTATTGCTTGAGTAGAAAGTTGGTTATCAACCTCTTATTACAGTTGCACAATCAATTCACGACGACTATCTAAATCTATGCTAAATCATTATGTGGACATAACATATCCAACTTTATGAAGCTAAATTTTGTTTGTAGTGCCCACATTTTGTAAGTGAGGCATGTTCCCACGAGGTCATGTGACTATTTAAAACAGATTGGACACTTTCTACTATTCATTACTTGTTGCACAACTATAATTAAAGGTAGGTTAACACCAACTTGCTACTATGATAATAGATTAGGGACCCCATATCTCCCCTCATTCAGTAGGGAAGCCTTTTTCATTAGCATCTCATTAATTGTGAGTCTATATTACAATAAAATCTATCGGGCAATCTTAGATATGGCCCAAAGAACATGCTTATGGGTTCATGCAAATTTGCAGAACCAAAGAGCACTTGGATCAGAAACATAAGTTAAAATGGAAACTAACTCAATACTATTCTGAGGAGCATGATCGATAGCAGCCTTGTCCATTTCCATCTAGGTCAGTTCCTTTGCTGATTTAAATTCCAACAGGGCCGTTATAGTTTAGAAAATATTCAACAAAATACTTACTTCAAAGAGTTCTACGCAAAGAGACTTACAGTTGTCGACTCGACTCATGTAGGACAATTGGCGTTAGAGTTCGAAGTAAAACGAGCTGTTTCGAAGAAACGGACATAACTTTTTGCACCAGTGTCATAATTTTTATTATAATCTGTTTTCGGAAATGTCTTGCAACGCTCTACAACATTCCATTCGGGTTCCTCGGTGGACATTGTTTTCTGCCTTAAATTTGCAGTTTAAGGCAGTCTACAGGACAATTAAAGTTTTTTTTTTGCGTTTTTAATTGTTTAAATTAAGTGGATGTCTATTTTGGTCTTTTTGCTTAAATTAGGGGTTTCAGAGACTATTTAAAGGCTTTTTATTTTTCTGAATAATACAATTCCGTTTTTGAGGTTATTTTCTTGAGATTTACAATTTTCTTTTGTTGGGGATTATGCTTGTAAACCCTAGAACTTCCGTTCTACGTCATCGACCAAAATAATACTATGCAGATTTAGGTGTACTTTGACTTTCAATTTTGCCTGCAACCTTTTGTGGATTAGAAGTGTCCAATCTTTACCTCGGATAGGAAAATACAAAAATAGAAAGACTTTCAAACGAACAACAATTTAATCAGGGAGATAATTGATTGAAACGCACAAATAAATTACCGTGTAAGTGCCAAATCTGTAGAATGTCAGCGCTTTCACACTTGGTATTGGATTATCCTTAGGGGAAGACAACGGGGCTCTACTGATTATCCATAGCTCCATTATGAGTATCTGAAGGGAATCCTTTTGATGACAAAGCAACGAGGATGGGAAGCTCTCATTGACCTTCAAATTAAAAGGTTGATCAAATCATTCTACAGATCTCATTGTGTATTTTATTTCCAGTATGGGGTTTTACAGGGAATTTTTTAAGGTAATGTAAATTTAATTATAACACTCGACATACAAACATTACCTGCCATAATACTTAAGAATTATATTGATGATTTTGTAAATGCTCGAATAGACTGAGAAATTCCATTGCCATTGATGATTTTGTAAATCCTCGAATAGACTAACAAATTTTCACAAAAATCTAGATGATGAGAAAAGACTATAAAAGTGCCATAAGAAAAGATTCAATATGCATGTGAGCTGTGTAAAAACAAACCTGATCAACATTATATATAGTAAGGGCAACACCAAGTCCTTTAAAGTCATAGACATCCAGTTCCATGGACGACTCCCTATTTTCTGGGATTGAACAGAAGAAACGTGTAAGGAATGGTTTGTCCAACATTTACTTACTATGGGCTGTAATGCCAAAATCCAATCCACTTTAGGCAATGACGATTTGGCCTTTCGGCCCATTCTATAATATCCTATAACTAAAGTGTGCCCATGGTTTACCAGGCCCAATATCCAATCCACTAAGTTAAAGCTGTTGAGTTTTTCTGAGCTATTGGATGCACGCTACTTATCTCGAGGCGTTGATATTTGTTGGAGATTCTAATGGTTTCTAGATTTCATTCGATTCTTTTCTAATTCTCTTTCGTTCTTCTAGAGACTTCTGAGTGCTCTCAATCTTTCATTGAGTGCTCTCAAGTCGTGTGAGGTATGTTTGTAGTTGGTAGTGGTTCTATTTTTTATCTCATTGAAGAAAGCTCAGTTTACTTGGTGGCTTCGTGAGGGTTACTATGTCAGACTTGGGCCTCATAGTGTAGAAGGAAATTGTTCTGAGCCTATATATGTGATACTTTGATGTTCAGTGGTTATTGTGTTTAGTTTGATGTATTAGGGTGCTTCGATTGTAATAGGGTTTGAGATTTATCGATTTGTAAATTCTTGTTCGATCTTTGTATAATAGTGGTATCAGAGCCTTAGTTGGCTATTCTTGGGTCTTCGATCAAGATTTGGAGCCTCAAAAATTAATTCTCAGTCTCCAATCTTGGATCTCTTGAAAATCTGGAAACCCTAGTTTCTTGTCCCTTCGATTCTTGAAGTCTTTGGGTGTTCTTGTTTTGGTACTGGGAGTGATATTTGGAGTTCATGTTCCTGATTTCTAGTTTCGATTAAGTTTTCTCTATGTGTTGGGGTTTCAGTTGATTCCTGATTCCTTCGTGGCTTTTGGTGGAACACCACTCCCTGCTGTGACCTCTGTGTTCCCTACAGTACTAAAACAGTCGAGTTGGTAGCTATACGTTAGCTACCCTTTGGTTTGCACATTTTAACCTTAAATTGCACTCTCCCTTGCATTTTGACTTATGTTTTTGTCACACTTTGGAGTGATCAAGTTGAGCATTGACCTAAAAACATGATTCTCACGAAATATTGGTAAACTTGATCATTCTTAATTCATCTGTGGTACTTATTCTTAATTCTACCTTACTGTAGTATTTGTTACTTGTTTCTGTCTTACTGTATACTTGTTCATACCTGATTGCATATTGAGGTTAAGCCTATTTTTGTTGTTTAGCATATATTCTTGATCTAGTTTTGTGTTTATTGCCTATAACTCGTTTTTAAATCTTGAATAACTGTAATAATCCTTTGCTACTTATTCTTTGTGACCTATTCTCCTTTTGTCTACTTGTGTAGTTCAATTTGTCTTTTTGCTTAAGTGCTTCAGTTGTCATAGTTTTACTATTTTCTTGAAATACTTTGTGTTATTTCTGAATTTTAAAATCATGACAAACACTTTTGAATTTGGTATTTTTGATGGAAAATGGGATTTCCCCATTGGCAACAAAAGATGAAAGGTGTTTTAGTTCCACAAAATATTTCAAAAGCAATAACACAAACTTTTCCTGAAACTATGACTCATGATCGGATTCTTGAAGCTGATGAACTTGCATATGCATCTATTATTTAGCATTTATCTGATCAAGTTTTAAGGAAAGTAGGGAAATAAGAGAATGCTAAAGCCTCATGGGATAAGTTAGAGAAATTATATCTAGTTAAGACCTTAACTAATAAATTGTTATTGTTAGAGAGGTCTTCAGTTTTAGGTTAGATACCTCTAAGGACATAGAAGACAATATTGACACTTCTAATAAATTGATTCAAGACATCACCAATGCTGGTGATAAAGTCTCTGATGAATATAAGGCTATTGTGTTGTTAAATGCCATTCCTAATACTTACAAGACTGTCATAAAATATGGCAGGGACACCTTGACTTCTGACATAGTTATAAACTCATTGAGAAGTAGGGAACTTGAACTTAGGAATGAGAGAGAGAATGGAAGATCTAAAACTTTGTTTGTGAGGAGTAGGACTCAAAATAGGTTTAATAGGGACCAAAAGGGTTTTAACAATCAAAAGAAACAATGGTTAGAAGAAGTTTAAGGGTAGAAGTAGGTCTAAGTCTAATACTAGGAATAAAAAGTGCTATGAATGTCGAAAATCTAGTCATTTTATAAAAGATTGTTTTAAAAGGAAGAATGAGATGAAAGCTAAAGGCGTTGATGAAGGAAATCTAGTAGAACCTAGTGACTATAATTTTGTTCATGTCTATTTTGTGCTTGAGCTTTCCATAGATAGAGATTTTACTGATATTGTTGATTGTGAGAATCTGATCCATGAATGGATTCTAGATTCTGGGTGCACTTTCCACAAATTTCCTAAAAGAAGTTGGTTTCACTCTTTTAAGGAGGTCAACGGTGGAGAGGTTGTTATGGGCAACAATATTGCATGTAGAGTTGAAGGCATAGGTGAGATTACAATTAAATTTGAAAATGGTTATATATTTACCTTGGAAAATGTAAGATATGTTCTTGATTTGACTAGGAACCTGATTTCAATGGGTAGTCTGGATGATTTGGGTTTGCTAGGTAAAGTTGGTGATGGTTTGTAAGTGATGAGAGGTTCTCTTGTGAAACAGAAATGGGATTTATGTTGCTAAAGTTAGTGCTGTGGTGAATGGGATGGCTAAGTCTTCTAACACTGAGCTAGATGCCACTTTAAAGTAGCACAAGAGATTAGCTCATGTAGGAGAAAATGGCCTGTATATCCTATATAAGAAACGTGTGTTTGGGAAGTATTCTATTTCTAGAATTCCTTTTTGTGAAAATTGTACCTTAGGAAAACAGTACAATTTGCACTTTAACACTGGAAATCATAAATACACTTTTATTTTGGAGTATATTTACTTTGATTTGTGGAGGCCCTCTTCTATCATCACTCAAGGAGGAAATAGATATTTTCTTTCTTTGATTGATAACTATTCTAAGAAGGTTTGGGTTTATTTGTTGAAACATAAATCTGAGACTTTTGGGAAGTTTAAAACTTGGAAATTGTTGATAGAAAATCAGACTGGGAAGAAAATTAAAGCTCTTAGGACTAGCAATGGCCTTGAGTTTTGCAATGCTGAGTTTGACTTTTTCTGTTCTGAGAATGGTATTAGGAGACATAAAACAACTCCTTATATCCCTCAGCAGAATGGTATGGTTGAGAGGATAACTATGACTTTATTAGAGAAAGTGAGATGCATGCTTGTATGTTAAGATATGCGTAAGACCTTATGAGGGGGAAGCTTTGATGACAATGACTTACATTGTTAATAGAACCCTTCTATTGTTGATGACAATGACTTACATTGTTAATAAAACTTAAAAGCTGAAATAATAACTTTTATAAGTTTAGGGACTAAACTGTAAATATGATAAAGCTGAAAATAAAACTTAAAAACTGAAATAATAACTTTTATAAGTTAGGGACTAAACTGTAATTATAATAAAGCTGAAAAAATAAAACTAAATGGCTGAAATAATAACTTATATAAACTAGGGACTTAATTGAACATTATTAAAATTGAAACAAGATGTTAAGGGTTAAAATCAAAGTATTTAAAACCTATGGGCTGAAATAACTAAATTTAAAACTTGGGGCTTTAATAATAAATTTTAAAAAAATCAAAATTATAAAACTCATATCATCTCTCTCTCTACAGAGAGAAAGAGGCGACGGCGAGGGAAGGGAGCGAAGCCCACTTCCTCGAATCTCCACCACCACCGACCGATGGTAGTGGCAGCGCCACCACCGAAGGTGGCGCCGTCGGTCGGAAGGTGGGGGGGTTTTATTTGGGGCTTTGGGCGCGAAATGGAGGTCCGGGTTCGATGATACCGGCGGTAAAAGGGTAAGTTTTTGGGCTTTTCGATTGTTTTTTCTTGGTTTTGGTTGTTTAGGCTTTGGTTCTATGATTGATGATGGATTGTGGTTTCGATTTTTGGTGTTTTTGGGGCGGAGCTTGGGAGTTTGGTTTCGGTTCGGTTGGTGGAGGTTGTTGGCTTCGGGTTTGGGGGTTGTGTTCTCGATTTTGGTGGTTCTGGGTTGGCTCGGTGGAGGTCACGATTTTGAGGTGAGCTTGCTGGTGTGTTGCAGTGAGTTGGGTGAAGTGAGGTTGGTGGTGTTGCAGTGATGGTTGGTTGATGTTGGTCTCTTGAGTGTTGGATGTAGTGGGGTGATGGTGAATGGTATAGTGGCTGCACTGTGTTGCAGCTTGGGGGAACTCACTGTTGATGCTAGAAATAAATTTTCTAGCATCAATGGTGTCTCACATTGGACACATTGCAATAGAGAGAGAGTTGGAGAGATGGACAAATTCTTACCAAAAGGATGTTGAGTGAGTGTGAGTGTTAGTGGGGTATGAATAGTGATAATTAGGGCACAAAACCCTAAGCAGGTAATTGGGCCAATTAGTTATGTTTTAGGGTTTTCTAATTGGGCTAAAATAAATAAATTCCGATTTTGGGCTCATTTAATTGGACTTAAATGAATTTGGCTAAAAGAATTAAAATTTAAATCGGGCTTATGTAATTGGACTAAAAATATTGATTTTTAATAATTGGGCTTGAAATTATTAAAATTTAAATAAAATAAATCGAAATTGATAATAAAATTACTATTCGGGATCGGATTCGATCGAATAGATTTGAATTTGTTTCTATAACGGCTAGATGAACGCGCTTTTCTAAAAAAATTAGGGTTAACGTTTAGCGACACGTTTTTCAGTCGCTACAACCTTACCTCCTTAAAATAATTTTGTCCTCGAAATTTAAACTTACTTGATCTAATATATCTGGATATTTAGCCAGAATCTCTTCCTCTTTCTCCCAGGTAGCTTCATCGCTATCCTATCTACCCCATTGGACTTTGACTAAAGGGATCTCTTTGTTTCTTAAGACATTGACTTTTCTTTCTATAATGCACATAGGTGTCTCCTCATAGGACAGATTCCTTTGAATCGAAATAGTCTGGAAATTTACCACGTGACCTGGGTCGTTGATATACTTTCTCAATAAGGAAACGTGAAAAACGTTGTGTACGGCCGATAGCTCGGGCGGCAACGCCGAACGATAAGCCACATTACCTACTTTCTCTAATATCTCGAATGGTCCGATAAAATGGAGTCTTAACTTCCCTCTCTTGCCAAAATGGATAGTTCCTTTCATATGAGCTATTTTCAAGAATACTTTCTCTCCAATTGCAAACTCCAAGTCTTTTCTCCTTTTATCGACATAGCTTTTTTGTCTGTCTTGTGCGGCTTTGATCCGCAGTCTAATCTTTTCAATAGCCTCAACGGTCCTTTCAATCAATTCTGGACCCAAAATTCTCCTTTCACCTACTTCATCCCAATAGACTGGTGATCGACATCGTCGTCCGTAAAGTGCCTCATATGGTGCCATACCAATAGTAGCCTGAAAACTATTATTGTAGGCAAATTCCACTAATGGGAGATGAGTCTCCCAATTACCACTCAAGTCTAGTACACAAGCTCTAAGCATACCCTCTAGTGTCTGAATAGTGCGTTCAGACTGTCCATCGGTCTGGAGATGGTAAGCAGTACTAAAATTTAATTTAGTACCCATAGCTACCTGTAAACTCTTCCAAAACCTCAAAGTGAATCTCGGGTCTCTATCTGAGACAATGGAAGCTGGTACTCCATGAAGTCGAACAATCTCTATAACATACAACTGGGCTAACTGATCCACATTAAGAGTCATTCTGATTGGTAGGAAATAAGCTGACTTCGTAAGTCGATCTACGATAACCCAAATAACGTCATGTCCTTTCATCGATTTCGGCAACCCTGTTACGAAATCCATGGAAATCTTCTCTCATTTCTATTCTGGTATATCCAAAGGATTTAACAATCCTGATGGTCTCTGGTGTTCAGCCTTAACTTGCTGACACGTCATGCATAGAGACAAATCTTGCAATGTAACCCTTCATGTTTCTTCACCAAAAGGTATTGAGCAAATCACGATACATCTTTGTCCCTCCTGGGTGGCATGCATATGGTGCTGAATGAGCTTCTGTCAAAGTTTCATTTTTGATATGCTCATCTTTCGGTACACAGAGACGCCCTCTGAACATAATTGCTTTATCAGCGGCAATCTCGAAACCTATTCTCTTGCCAGTTCCAACTTCGGATCTGATCTTTTCTAGGAATTTATCTCCGACTTGAGTCGTCACAATCCGACCTCTCAAATCTAGTTTAACGGTCAGATTTGCCAATCTGATAGGTCCTTGGACTGATGGGGCTCGCACTTCAATTCTTAAATTCTGAAAATCTCGAATCAATGGATCTTGTGTTATTCCCAAAATTGATAACTGTCCGGCGTTCTTTCTGCTCAAAGCGTCTGCAACCTTATTTGCTTTACCCGGGTGGTAAAGGATGGTGCAGTCATAATCTTTTACCAGCTCTAGCCATCGACGTTGTCGCATGTTTAGTTCTTTCTGAGTGAAGAAATACTTGAGACTCTTGTGATCGGTCTAAATCGCACATTTACTACCATACGATAGTGTCGCCAAATCTTAAGAGCGTGCACTACAGTTGCGAGCTCTAAGTCGTGTGTCGGGTAATTCTTCTCATGTGGCTTCCACTGTCTTAAAGCATAGGCGATCACTTTACCGTTCTACATCAATACACAACCTAAGCCATGTTTAAATGCGTCGTTGTAAATAACAAAACCATCAGACCCATCTGGTATAGTCAGCACTGGTGCTGAGACGAGTTCGTTCTTAAGTTTCTGGAAGCTTTGCTCACACTATTCGGTCCACAGAAACTTAACTCCTTTCCTGGTCAACTGAGTCATAGGACCTGCTATTTTAGAGAAACCTTCTATGAATCGTCGATAGTATCCGGCTAATCCAAGAAAACTTCTCACATCTCCAACATTTGCAAGTGTCGGCCAATTCGTTACAGTTTTCACTTTAGAAGGATCCACTTCAATGCCTTTGGCTGTAACAATGTGACCCAAGAAACCTACTCTTTCAAGCCAAAATTCACACTGCTTGAATTTGGCGTACAACTTTTCTGCTCTCAACGTTTCCAATACAATCCTCAAATGTTCTTCATGCTGTGTCGAATCTCTGGAGTAGATCAGTATGTTATCAATAAAAACAATGATGAATTTATCGAGATAATGATGGAAAACTCTGTTCATCAAATCCATAAATATCGTAGGTGCGTTCGTGAGTCCGAAAGGCATCACTACGAACTCGTAATGTCCATATCGTGTCCTGAATGTTGTCTTTGGTACGTCAGCTGGCGAAACCTTTAGCTGATGGTAACCAGATCTCAAGTCAATCTTGGAGAAAATAGCTTTGCCTTTCAACAGATCGAATAAGTCCTCGATCCTGGGGAGATGATACTTATTATTTATCGTCAACTTCTTAAGTTCTCGATGATCGATGCACATCCTCATACTTTCATCCTTCTTCTTTACAAACAGAACGGGCGCTCCCCATGGAGATACACTTGGTCTGATGAAACCCTTCTCTAGCAATTCCTCCAATTGCACCTTCAGTTCTTGCAATTCCTTCGGCGCCATACGGTACGGAGCCTTGGAAACCGGGGCAGCTCCTGGTACCAAGTCAATGGAAAATTCCACTTGTTTATCCGGCGAAGTACCGGGTAGATCATCTGGGAAGACATCGTCGTACTCACATACTATTGGTACTGATTCCAGAGTAATCTCCTCTACGGGTTTGTCTTGCAAACTAACCAAAAAGCCTTAACAATCCTCCTTGGCTAAAAACCTCTTAGCTTGTAAAGCGGAGATAAGGCAAGGAAGTGACTTGATTCTCGTCCCATAAAACCTGAATACGTCTTCACCATCCTTACGAAAAATAACCTCTTTCTCGTGGCACATAATTGCAGCACGATTGGCATTGAGCCAATCCATACCCAGAATAATATTGAAATCTTTCATTCGAATAATATTCAAGTCTGCCTCCAAATCTTGACCGTCAAACTCTATTTGTACGGCCTGGCTATCTTATTAGTATCGATAGTACTTCCTGACGGCAAACTAACCTCGAGAGTACTAACAGTCTCTACTCCTATCAGGTTCAGTCTTTCTAAGCATGCATCGGATATAAATGAATGTGTGGCTGCCGAGTCTATCAGAACATATACAGGTATCCTAGAAATAGATAGTATACCTGATATCATATTAACATGCTCAAGATGGGAAGGAAAAATACGATATCGGAAGCAGTTAAGACATGTACAAGAGTACTAGAGTAACTAGAATACCTGCAATCACGTCGGATTCCTCTGCTGCATCCATAGCGAATACCCTTGCCTTACCCTTCCTATTCTGGTCTGGGTTCATCCTCTGATGGGAACCCTGGATGGGCTGAGCACGACAGTCCGATGTAAAGTGACCTGACTGGCCACACTTGTAGCAGACACCATTTCCAAACGGGCATTCTCCTTTGTGCATTCTCTGGCACTTAGGGCAAGGAGAAATGAAATTGGGCATCTGTCTCCCTGTTGGTCCTGGGTTCGGCCTCTTGATGAACTGTTGGTTCCTGTTCTGGTTCTGGTTGCGGTTCGAACATGCCACTTTCTGGTTGGTTCTGGTTGCGGCCCGGACCCCGGCACCTAGGAGCCTGGGGTTCTGCCCCAAATCTCAATGTAGCGCCTTAGCGCCCGTCCCTCGGGTTAATGCTCCAAAAATTGTTTTTTGCCATCCAAAAGTCCTCCTTCAAATCAAAATCCTAATTATCATTGAAAGTTGATCTTCATATGACTCCAATAGCATTTCAAACTTGAATTCTTCATAACATGCACTTCAATGAGAATTTTTCAATACTTCAAATACCTCAACAAAAGAATTCGGGTCACACCCAAATTCTAACAATCTCCACCTTAACACGAATTCCACCAAGGAATGAACTAGTTTAATCAACAATAATAAAAAAATTTAATTTCTCCAACAAAATACAAAATACTCCACCTCTTCCAATGAATCCAACCACCACTTTATAGAATTATCTTGGATTCCAAAAAATCATAATGATTTTGAATTAACCAAAATGGGTTGTAACACACCCCAAAGTAGAATCAGTTACCGAATGTTTTACAGAAGGCCCATTGCTAGATTGTACACCTTCTACTCCATTTAAAGCATGCTTAAAAAATCAATATCCACATACGTTGTTCCATTTGGTTTGTCCCTAGCAGTTGAATACAATGGCACTGCAGGTTATGATGAGGTATTACCCATATCTTTGAAATTCCACTTAGTTGTATTCTTCAAATCTAACCATTTATGAGCTCCTAAGGTATTGTACCAAACTGAATATCCATCACAGTACTAAACATGTGCTGATTGATCCTTCCAAATTCTGCACATCCCTGCAAGATGTATAACTGAGACCTTTTCTGTCCCTCTAATACAATTTAGGTACCCTTACAAACCTTCAAAACTCAATATCCACCAAAGAACTCATAACCCTTTGAATCAAGGGTAGACAATGAGATGAAATTCTTCTTCAAATCTGGAACATGTCGAACCTGGTCAAGTGTTCTAATTGTCCCATCTAAAAGCTTCAATCGACCGTACCAATTCCAACAACCCCACAAGATGCGTTGTTTTCCATAACCACGACACATTTGGAAACAGTTTCATATGTAGCAAACAAGTCCTTAGTAGGACACATATGAAACACACATGCTGAATCATGAATCCAATCCTCTTCCGATTTAGACTCAATGTCAGAAATAGCTAAGAGTTCTCCATCACTTACAACGTTCTCTATGATGTCAGCTTCGCCTGAAGTATTTTAATGTCTACTTGCAGCCATCATTTCTTAATTCTGCAATTTGTAGCAATCCTTCTTCAAGTGCCCCTTCTTCTTGCAGTAATTACAAATTTGATTACTAAACTTAGTCTTCGATTTGCCCCTTCCAGAACCACCATGAGTAATCAGGTCGTCTCCATCTCTGGTCTCAGAAACCAAGTCCTTATTAGGACACATATGAAACACACATGCTGAATCAAGAATCCAATCCTCTTCCGATTTAGACTCAATGTCAGAAATAGCTTAGAGTTTTTCATCACTTAAAACGTTCTCTATGATGTCAGCTTCGCCTGAAGTATTTGAATGTCTACTTGCAGCCATCATTTCTTAATTCTGCAATTTGTAGCAATCCTTCTTCAAGTGCCCCTTCTTCTTGCAGTAATTACAAATTTGATTACTAAACTTAGTCTTCGATTTGCCCCTTCCAGAACCACCATGAGTAATCAGGCCCTCTCCATCTCTGGCCTCAGAAACCAAATGCTTCATCTTCTCTTTTAAATACAAAGTATCATATATTTCCTCTATGGTAAGAGTATCATGACTATACAAGATCGTGTCTCTAAAAGAAGAAAACGAAGCAGGTAATGAACACAATAGGATCAAAGCCAAATCTTCTTCATCATACTCTACTTCCAAAATTTCCAAATCAGTAACGATCTCTTTAAATACAGGCAGGTGATCTTCCAATAATCCTCCTTCTGTCATGCAATGAGAGTATAAACGCTACTTGAGGTTCAACTTGCTTGTGAGACTTTTAGTCATGCACAATTGTTCTAACCTCAACCAAAAAGCAGCTGCTGAATTCCCTTTCAAAATGCCCTGAAGAATAGTATTTGATAGATGAAGATGAATGTGAGAAAGTACCTTTTTATCCTTCCGTAATTTCTCCTCCGCGGTCAAAATTGTGGGCATCTTGTCAATTCCCAGCAATACATCATCCAAATCCAATTGTGCAAGTACTAGACACATCTTAACCTGTCATAGCGAAAATCTAGTGTTCCGATCCAAAAGCGGAATGTCATACTTCATGGAAGCCATCACGAACAAAAACTTCGAACAAATCAAACTTTGCGCTCTGTGGGAACGAACCTTAGCTCTGATACCACTTGTTACAAAACAAGCGAATACCAAAATTGCTCTGATACCACTTGTTAGGATTGATACCACTTGTTGTGACACCAATCAATGGATTGAGATGTTGAAATTATATTGCAAAATAATAAAGTATGTGATCAAGAACAAAAGAAGACAAGAATATGGCAAAGGAATTAGGATATTTTATTGCGTCAAGAATAATGGAGAAGAGAGAAAAATATTACAATGATCCTAAAAGCTTGTAATCATAAATCTCACACTATAAAATTGTATAAAAGAGCCTAGTATTTATAGAAAACATGTACGGAACGTCCAAGACCCCTTTGTAGAGTTGTTGATGAAGTAGGATGCCAAAAAACTGAGTCCAAAATGAAGTAGGAGAAGAAAAAAACGAGAAAAACACTCATTCGAGTCGAAAACTTGCTGTGGGCCCGACCTAGCCCGAACCCCGGCACCTAGGTGCCTGGGATTCTGATCCAAATCTCAATGTGGCACCTTAGCGCCCGTCCCTCGGGTTAATGTTCCAAAAAGTGTCTTTTGCCATCCAAAAGTCCTCATTCAAATCAAATTCCTAATTATCATTGAAATTTGATCTTCATATGACTCCAATAGCATTCCAAACTTGAATTCTTCATGATGTGCACTTCAATTATAATTCTTCAATACTTCAAATACCTCAACAAAAGAATTCGGGTCACACCCAAATTCTAACGGAAACAAATCTATCTTCATAGAACTTGAAAAACTAAATTGCTATGTTACATTTGGAAATGATTCGAAGGTGTTATTATGGGTAATTGTAAAATTCTCATCCAAATGAAGAACGGAGAACACCAATACATTTCCAATATTTATTATATTCCTTCTATGAAGACAAATAATTTGAGCTTGGGTCAACTTTTGGAGAAAATACAGGACTTCCTAATAAAGAATCAACAAATGACAATACATAATTGTAATGGAAACATTATTGCTAGTGCTCTAATGATGAAGAGTTGAATTTTCTTGTTGAATATTCAAAGCGTTTGACGACAAGTGTCAAAAAATTCAACATAGCTATAGCATTTGAGACTTAGCCATCTAAATTTTCATAGTCTAAACCTGTTGGTGAACAGAAATATGTTGAAGGGACTGCCACATATTTATCATCTAAATCAACTATGTGAAGGTTGTTCCTATGGAAAGCAATCTGAGAGCTTTCCAAAAAGAATCAAGTTTCCGAGCCTCAATGCTACTTGAATTAGTGCATACGCATTTTGTGGATCTATCAAGCCAGTATCATTTGGTAAAAGTTATTTCTTCATGTTATTTAATAATTACTTTTCTCTCCAAGCATAGTTCTATTTTTCATAGAACAAATTATAGTGCGTTAGAGGGTTTCAAGAATTTCAAAACAATGGTGGAAAATCAAAATGGTCACAAGATCAAAGTCTTATACTCAAATTGCAGGTAATATATATTGGAGATTCATTCAAAAAAATTGTGAAGATCGTGGCATTCATCATTCTTTGACTGTTCATAAATCTCCTTAACAAAATGGTGGTGGTAATGAAGAATAGGCTATCATGAAATGGCTTGAAGTATGTTGAAGACTAAGAAGCTACCAAAAACGTTCAGGCTAAAGCTGCTCAGTATACTATATATTCGCTGAATCGTTGTCCAACCAAAAGTGTGAAAAATATGACTCCTCAAAAGCATGGATGGAGTAGATTAAAGCTAAGTATATTACACCTATGAGTTTTCGTAGCATTGCTTTCGCTCATGTTCTGTAAAGGATCAAACTAGAAGAAAAGAGAGAAATATATCTTGATTGGATATGATTCAAGATCAAAATGCTACAAGATCTACAATATATTGAATAAAAAGGTGGTCATTAGTAGGAGTTAATTACTCTAATAGTCACTGAACTTTATCGAAAGTTTTCACTAGGTCACTGAACTTTAAAAACTACGTAGTTTGCACTAAACTTTCGAAATTGCAACCCCGTCCATCACTGAACTATAAAAATCATTACATTCGTCACTAAACTTTGCAAAAAGTTTTCCAGATGGTCACTGATTCAGTGACCATCTGGGAAATTTTTTGCAAAGTTCAGTGATCCCGTAGAAATCTTTTGCAAAATTTAGTGATGAAAGGTGTGATTTTTAAAGTTCAGCGATGGATGGGGTTATAGTTTTAAAAATTAAGTGACTAATCACGTAGTTTTTAAAGTTCAGTGAACCGGTGAAAACTTTTGGTAAAGTTCAGTGACTATTGGGGTAATTAACTCTCATTAGTAGATATTTAGTTCAACGAAGAAGGAATTTAGGATTGGCAAAATCAGCTATAAGAAAAATAGATTTCTTTTTTGCTTTTTGATGAAGATGAAGAACTAGAAGTCGTCTTGGTTCTAGGTGAGGGGTCATTGGGAAATAGTGGGAGCGATGCGGTACTAGAAATAAGCGTGCCAACCTAGTATCATGAGTATAGTGAGTTATTATTTTTCAACGCTTTATTGATATGCTATTTTACTCTTAAACCTTTGTTCTAACATAATATTTTTTGCATCTACAGTCAACCGCTTCAAACTCAAGGGCTAAGCAACCTCGACATTTGCGTGTGTAATATTAATGCTTCATCTTTATGTCAGAGCAACATGAGAAGAAAGAATATGTGAAATCAAACATATTCTTCATGAGGCGGTTGGGAGATGCAAGAATAAGAAGCTTATGAGTACCAGTACCTCAACCTACAAACATCAGAGAGATGAGCTATCCCATTTGTCGAAGTTAAACCCTACCCCTTCCTCATAGAAGAAGGGGAAAGAAAAAATGGAGCCTTAAGGGAAAATAACTCAAAAGAGGAAGTTGACTGTAACTAAGAAAACTAAACTCCCTTCTCCACCAAAATGCTAAATAACTATTGATGTTGAGAAGCAGACCCCATTTTTTCCGTGAAAATAATTGATGTTGAGGTGCAGGTTGAAGATGGGGTGGTCTTATAAAAAGGAAGATGGGGGAAGATATGGCCAAGAGAGGGGTCTCAAAGGAAATGCCCAAAACTTTATGGGGAAAAGGTCAGATGAAATGGCCCCGACTGTTTTAGAGATGCTTCCCACTGAGGCCCAGGTGACTACGAGAGTTCATTACAAATATTGGATTGATAAGTATTATTTATATGTTGAGACCTGTGACTCATTTGATATGATTGAGACTGGCTTGCCTTGCAGGCTTGCTCACAAGGCTTCTTCTTAATGCCCAAACGGAAATGAGAAGGCTACATAGGTGAAATAAGGAATTTTTCCAGAAGGCAGTTGATGCGGAGGCTGAGATAAAGAAGCTAATGGTCGAAGCATCTACTTCAGATGAAGTCATAGAGGCCTTTAATATAAGGCATGCTGAGGTGGAGTCGAGGATGTGACTCTTTACAAATGAAAACGAGGAATTGAAAAAGGAGGTTTATCTCTGCAAAGATAAGATAAATGTCGTGACAAAGTAAGTTGAGAACTCGATAACTTGCAAAAGATAGCTTCGTCAGCCTTAGAGGAGGCAAACATTGAGAGGAGGGAGTTGAAGTCCCAAGTAGATGAGCTAAAGGCTAAGGTTTCTAATTTAAAGTAACAGTTGAGCAGGACAGCAGCTGTTAATAAGTACTTGGAGAATTTCCGTGAAAAGGTTGAGTATAACGGCCTCAAATTTATACTGGAGAATCACAAAGTCAGTTTTTGGAAAATAAGAAAAATTCAACTGAAGCTCAATCCCTGGGTCAGGTGGTACTCCAATGGGGTAGTTTCCTGGAATAAAATCTTTGGTAACTTGGAAAACACAAATAGCTAAACTAGGGAGAGGATTGTTAGTTTTCACCAAAGCCTCCTCTACTTCACTCTCCTTCTCATCCTTTTGGTTTACTTCCAACTCATCTATCACCTTCGAAGACTCTCCTTCTTTTTCTTTTTGCAGCTCTACTTCCCATTTTAAAATTTTACGTTCAATTTTTTTTCACTCTCTTGTGGTATTTCCCATTTTCCCTCACAATCAACAACCTCACTATTTTGTCTCTTGCTCTTTTGTTCCTCCACGTGATTAATTTGAGATTTAATCAGATCACGAATTTTTGATAACTCACGCTTATAATCCCATTTACCCCCAACATACTTCCCAATTGATGTTCGACTTTCCACTGGATACATATCCCCATCACATCTCCTAGGCTTCTCCATAAGCTCTTGTTCATACCGATCCTCCTATAAAAATAATTATGCGCATATTGCTTCCTCATAATATTCATTAACTTAGCCCAAGTTTCAATACACCTCTCACCATTCCTCGGCCTAGATTTTATTAAATGATCCCACCAAACAATTGCATAATCTACAAATGTGTTCCTATCCAACTTCAATTGTATTCCCCCGGAGTAATCATGGCATTTAAACACCACTTCTACCTTTTCTTCCCATACCAAGTATGCATTGGGATCGTTCCTTCCCTTAAATTGTGGAATTGTCAACTTCATGTCTCAAACTCCAATCAACACCGTCCCCAATAAAATTTCTACAACCGCATTTCAAGTCTATCCATTTTGTTTTCAATGTCCTCCATATCCACCAACAACCTCTCCAATCGCCAAATCACCCCTTCATTGAAAGACTCAAAAGAAATTTGAATTGGACAACTTTGGTTGGGCTTTTATAAATTCAAGAAAGTGGTTCTTGAATTTGGATTGGAATAAAAGAAATAGATTTTTGGAATTGAATATGATATTAGGATATTGAACAATTTCCAAGAAATCAATATTTTTTCCGACTATACAGATGAATAGTCGTACGGATGAACAGTAATAATTATTTTTAGACTCAAGAATCAACTACAATAATAACGAAACAAACGAAAGCTGATTTGGACTCAAAATGAGCACGAAAACAACTTTTGAATTTTTTTGGAATTTTTTTTGGATCAAAGACTCGAAATATTATTGGACACAAGAACACGAAGAACGAATAACAAAGGAAAACAAAGACTCAAAGAAATAAACAAGGATATAACCTGATTAAATTGGAGTCAAAGCTCTGATACCAACTGATGAGAACTACGTAGCAGCGGTGACCACCAAACCTACAACTAGATTGATGCGGAACCCAAGAACGCTAATTAAACCCGATTTTCGATTTGAACCCAACAAGGTGAACCAAAAAACCCAACGATAATGACGATGCGTTGAACCCCTTGATTACACAATGAAGAACCCACGATCCAATGTTTGAACGCCACAAGAATCATTTGTATCTTGATAAGTTCGGTATGTCTATGGAAGAACACAATTTTTGAAGCAAAACTTCGAGAGAAAATTCTCTTTAATTTAATTCATGTCAAACTTAACCATCAATGAAATAACAAAATTCATATTTATATTAAACCTAGGAAATATAGGAAAAATGTGAATAATTGATAAAGATTACAAGAATCTTACCTAAACTAGAATTCTTGCAAAAATAAGGAAATTCAAGTCAAAACAGTTTTCTCGAATCCAGATAGCTTTTAGTATTTTGTTTATATCTTCCTCCTTTGATATTCGATTGAAGTGATTCAAAATGCATTGGAAAGCTTACTATAGGGGCTACAAATATTCAGAATACAAATCTTAAAATTTGAACGTATTCTATGCCAAAAATAGGTCTCAAATTGAGACTGAAAATTCGAGTGGTTTCCCACTCGTTCCGGCTTCCGTCCCAACATGTTACTTGACAATTGGCTTGTTATCTTCAATATTATGGACTATGTTCCTCGAACATGTAAATGACCAGCTTTATCAACTCTTTAAAGTCTCGAACTTGACTCTACTCTCTCTCCAACAATCATCAAACTCTTGATAAATTGTGGCGAACCCCGAATCATATCAAAAGATCTCCCGCTAAGCCCCTTCCAGCCTCGCCCCATCATGAGGATTTGGTTTTCCATATAAGGTTGACTCCACCAAATGGGTCACTTTCCCAAATTAGTTCGAACTCTTTACGACGATTTGACCAAATGCTTCTTCGGACGAGGTGACATTGAGTGTAGGCCTAGGTTCTCCTACCATGTAGGATTCCATGAGGCCTCGTAAACTGAAGCGTAACAATTTCTTTGATAATATGTACATAATTTTATTTCCTTTTCACGCTTATTGTGATTTAGATCACAAGAAAAATTTGGATTGACTGGTGTATGACGAGGTAATTTTTTTTTAATATTCTTGAATTTTATATAATACATTTTTATAGAGAGAGAGTCAATGGGACTTCTGTGGGCGATTCTGTAACTGTAGGCAGCCTAGTCGACTTAATGATGGCCACGCATGAGATCGCATGAGACTACTTCGATTATGAGTTGGGGGATGCGAACTTAGTGGCCCTAAAATACCTTCTGCGATATCTTAAAGGCGAAAAACTTCCATTTTGAGACCGCGACCCATCGCGGAGCACTTTCTCACTGATTTAATGGGATCAGTGTGAAGTTATCCTCCACAAGACTCTAGAAAAAGAGCTTGGGAATATATTGTTTCCTTATCTAGTCGTGATTTGTGCTGCTAAGAAAGTTTCACAATATGATATGTTCTTGGTTATGGAAAAAATATCCTTACAGAATATCCTAGATATCATTTGCCTTGTACACACAAAACATATTTATTGATTCTTGGTGAAAAAGGTTTGTTTATTATTGTTTTCGCGCGTTTTTTGCAACCCGCCAACAATTACGAGAGAGAGGGTCAGACGATTGTGTAAGGAACAGACCTCTTGAGACAAAGTCCCAAAAAGGGGTGCGTATTCCAGTGAAGGATTACAATTGGGAAGTAGACAAAATACCTCCAAGGGGCGCAAGCACACGAGTACTAAGAAAGGATTAAATTTAAGCTAAGGAATAAAAATTACATGATCTCTTGTAGAGAGTTTTTGATTCGGTCCATCTCCTTCTATGACATTACTTCTTTTATACTTCTTGAGCATCCCTTGGTTATCGAAACTGCTCAAATTTACTTCGTGTCCTTCGTAACCTCCCACTCTTTTAGTGAGGAATCGCTTATTCGGGGAGTAGTTGCTTAGTAACCGCTGCCACTACCTTTGGTGCTTCTTGGGTCGTGGGATCGTGCCGGGTTTACTTGCCAACCGCTTCCAAACTATATCCTTTAGACTTGCTTGATTTTGGGCGACTTGGGGTTCTGGGCGACAATGAGGCTGTCGTCCTGGGCGATTGTGCCGTACTATCTTTATTCGGCCTCTGGGCGTCCTACAACTTCGGGGCGATGGTATTCCTTTGTTCTTGGGCTTTCGATATTCAGGTCTTTCTACAGGCCTCCAACTTGGGCTTTTCTTCTTGGGCCTTTTAATTGGCTTCTGTTGGGTCTTCATCTTGGATTTATCAATTGGACTTCCTTTCCACTTTGGGCTGCATTTTAGTGTGTCAACAATTACCCCCCAATATGGCAGAATTAATACTAATCATTAATTTTGCCATATTCATTCTGTATCTCTCCCGCAATATTTGAACTTCCCAGAATTTCAACCGTCACTTTCGTTCTAGCGCTTGAAAGGTTGCGACGTTATAAACCCTTAAAGCCCCAAAAGTACGCGGTATCCTTTTCATTCACCTTTCTACGGCAATACGTCTTTCTTCGCCATTTCACCGCTATTTCACCATCTTCCTTGCGGCAACCCACGATTTAGACCGAACAATCCTCAAGAACAGACCATCTTCTGTGCCGTAATGACTACCTCTCAAACTTCTTCGGACAATGTCTTCAGTTTTGAGGACTTCCAGACCCTTCTTGCAAGACCATATGTGAACCCGTCTTTTCTTTCACAATCAAATGCTGACCGTAACGAGTTTTATCTGGGTCCTTCATTCAGTGATGCTGAAGCCGTCGAACGGGCCGCGGTCGGTCATTTGTTCCCGTGCTCTGAGGATCTCCCTTTCTCGCAGTCTTTGCCTTTGAGGCCGATCCATGATAGAGGTATTCGAACTTGGCCTAAAACTGATGCATCTTTCCGTAGGTGGCATGCACGTATGGTGGCTCATGGTCCCACCAAATCAATTTTTGAACGTGCTAAAATTCTGGACCTATTGGAGATTACTCTTTTCCCCCCAACATATGACCCTGTGCTTTTTCCAATCGCCCTAAGTTATTGGTCCCCCGAGTTCAATACCTTTGTTTTTCCTCTTGGTCCCATGACCATTACTTTGAGGGATGTTGGGGCTTTGCTGAATCTTCCGCCTTTGGGCGATACCATTTTCCCTGGCATGCTGATTTCTGGTACTGCCCCTAAATTTGATAAAAAGCTTACTGAATCTTACTCGAGCCTGCAGGGCAGTTATGTCACTGCTGTGTCTGAGCCTAGCCATTCTGAGCGAGTCGCTTTCCTCCAAGTCTGGCTTTGTAAATACGTCCTTTGTGTTCCTAGCCTGAAACCCTCTATGAGCTATTTGCCCCTATCTCATGAGTTGGCTCGGGGTAGACCTTTGAACTTATGTTCATTCCTTCTGGCTGCTCTTTATAGGGGCATGGCCATGCTCCAATTCCAATTGAAGAATAATGCATCTCCCACTGGCAGTGGGCCTTTATGGCTTGCTCAATTGTGGTTGAGATCTTATTTCCCTCAGTTGGGTATTCCCCCTTTTCCTCCTCGCGAGGTTTCCTGTTATGGGCTTTTTATACATCAACTGAGCCCTGTAAATATGTCCATGAGAGATGTTTTCACTTTCTTCTACACCTTGAATTCAACCCTTTCATTCTTTCCTTTTCCTTCCGAGCAAATTCCTCCTTTTGTGCGGCCTCCTTCTACTCTGGCCGAGGCGGATACATTTCTGCCCGTTTGGGTTCGGTTTTTAATAGGGAGAGAATTGTTTCACGACATTCTGACAGGGACCAATGCTAAAGCGGGGGTAGAGATATATGCGCCTCAATTTTGTGCTCGCCAGCTTGGTTTCGGCCAAATGTGGCCTGTCCCTCCTTGCTACTCCAATAATATGATGGATCGCTTCTACATTCTTAACAAAGCAGAAGCCCAAGCCATCGATGTCCGTAATAAACTTTTGGCAACCGGCTTTACTTTCGCTCCTTTCAATCCTACTGCTGCTACTCATCCCCTTTTTGACCAACTGTGGCCGTCAGTGAAGCAAAGGTTATTTTCAACTGACGCAAATCGTGCTTTCCACCTCCTGGATAAACAGGGTACTTTTCCCGTTTCCACTGCGTCCCCTTCGCGTTCTATACGCTCTCCAGTTTCGAAGCCCACCGTTTCTAAAGGTGCTCCTAGTCGCAAGCGGCCAGCTGCGACCGTAATATCCCTGCAGGACGATGATGATGATGATGACACTCCCCTCATCATAAGGAGAAAGGTAATTGAACTTCACCTACTGCACAAGTTGTTTTCTATTCATGCGATAATGATTTGCTTTTCTTTCCAGAAGGATTCTTCTTCCGGGGCTATGGTTTTGGCCGATTCTTCCTCCTCCCCTCTTGTCAAGGCTGCGCCGCCCAAGCATCAAGCTCCAGCAACATCGTCTTCAGTCGATCCTCTTCCTCAGGGTGTCGACCCCCCAAGCGAGGTCCTAGAAGGTAAGGCTTACTTTTGATACCTTTGGCCTTTCTTTATCGCTGCTGTTTTCATTGGTTTACTGTGATATGAAATGTGCAGAGATTCTGGTGTCTTCTTCTGGTGGGGAAGGTCCTTCTTGCCCGGCTAAAGGGAAGTCTCCTCAAGTGATGGAAGAAATAAGGGGAGCGCCTGAATTTCCAACCACCGGCGATGAGGTCTTTTTACTGCGCTCTTATCTCTGATTTTGCTTTGCTGTGTAGAGAAACCTTCAATATTGGTAACTCTCTTTTGCAGGAATCGGATAACATTCTCAACTCTATCCAAAACTTATTCACCTCTTGGGCGCGCATGAAAACATCTTCTGCATCGTCTTCCATTCCTGCGAACGAGGACATGACACTTCTCAAACAGGCACTGTTTGAGTATGTTTCCTTCATGGATATGGAGGTCAGCCGTGCCAGCGCTGCTCAGCAAAAAACCAAGCTAGACATGTTGAGTGCGAACTTACTGCAAGTACTCTCACTCCCATCGCTCAGCATTTCTACTGATTTTAAAGTGAAGCTGAGGGTTCTTCACGCCGACATCGTTTCCTTGCTGGCCAAAAACGCAGAATTGAAGACCAGAAGTGCCCAATATCTTCGCGCTTCTTCTGAGAAAGAGTCCTTGCTCCAGGAAATTGACAGGAATCATGCTGAGTTGACTGAGGTCTCTTCAGAACTTGTAGTGGAAGACTCTTTGATGTTGAGCCTGACTGCTGAAATGAAGGAGCTGCAAGCGAAAATGAACGATTGCATGGCGAGGATAGCTGCTAAAAAGCGTACTGCCTCCCAAGGAATTGCAAGAACCAAATCTTTATTGGAGCAGTATCAGAAGTTAGAGGTTGACGATGACTTGGTGACGGAGTTTGGTATCCTTTCCTCTAGGCAGGGCGAAGAGTGGGATAGACTTAGGCAGCAAATGCGCTCAGCCTGGGGCGAATTGTAATTGAACACTTACTGTTCTAATTTTGTAACTTTTCGCGCTGACTGCCTTTACTTTATGTAATCTGATATCATTCACCATTATTAATGAATAGTTATAGTTATTTTGAAGTTTTATCCTTGATCGCCGATTTCTTCGTACTCAGTTTTTGTGCCAACATTCATGCATATTCTCTTGGCTTTTGAGTTTTCTTCCCTAAATGTTTGGGCCATATTGGTTTCACTCACTGGTCATAAATGTGACCTTCCAGATTCCGGCTTTTGATCTTCCAACCCCTATAAATATGCCTGTTTATACTCATCATTTTTATCCTCATGCCTTCTCAAATTCAATTCCTCACCATCAGAGTTTCCTGCCACTGCATGGCACTCCGGTTGTTTCCCAACAATTTCTTCTTCTACCGGGATGGGTTTCTCGACTCATCTCCTTTGTTTTGAAATCACTTTTGGTATGGGAGGTATAGGAAATGTCAAACCGAGGCAAAATTTTTGCCCTCGGCTTGCTTGTTGAGAGTGCTTCTCTTCGCCTACTATTGCAGCAATGCTTTTAGGAAGGCTGTAGGGAACATTTCACTCTCTTAATTGGCCATGGATTGAAGGGATGCCTCTCTCCTCCTGCCTTTGCAGCAATGCATCTAGGAAGGTTGTAAGAGTGGTTCATCTTCTTACGGCCATAGGCTGAAGGGTGCTCCTCCTCTTCTACCACTGCAGCCATGCATTTGGGAAGGATGCAGGGGCAGTTCACCTCCTTACGGCCATAGACTGAAAGGCTGGCCGTACTGGTTTCACTCTTTCTGTCCCTTTCAGTCAGAAGACAATTTGTAGCGTATCTCGTCTTGTATTTTGCTTGTGTCTTTTAATTCTTGTAAAGAAAGGTTTGTAAGGAGCAATGGATAATAAAGGACTTTGTTTTGAATATGCCTTGTTTTCTTTGACTTTACTTAGAACGTGATCGTCCAATCTTACTTACCGCCATCGTTCGGCCTGGATACATCACAATTGCAATTATACCACTTACGTATCTATTCTATTTATTTTGCCATCAGAACGCGATCGTCCAGTTCGTTAACTGCCATCGCTTGGCATAGTTATATTACGATTGCGGTTTTATCGCTCAAGTGTTTATCTGTTCACTTTCCCAAAGGGATGGAACATACCTCTTCAAGTACTTACCATTAATAAATCTTATGTGCCTGGCACCATCTAAGTCCTCCAAGTGGTAAGCTCCATTAGGCAACACACTCTTCACTCTATAAGGCCCCTCCCAATTTGGCGACCATTTGCCATACTTTGGGTCCTTACTATCTAAAGGAAGGATTGCCCTCCAAACCAATTCGTCCGCCTTAAAGAATTTGGCTATAACTTTCTTATTGTAAAATCTAGCTATCCTTTGTTTCTGAACCTGCAACCTGTCTAGCACGTCTAACTTCAACTCGTCTAATTCTAACAGGTTTTGAACCAACGATTCCTTGTACTCATTCTCGTTTAATTCGTGCTGTCGACGCACCCTTATGGATTGCACGTTGATTTCTACGGGCAATACAGCCTCCTGTCCATAAGTGAGTTGGAAAGGCGTGACGTTGGTGCTCGAGCGGGGCGACGTTCTGTAAGCCCATAAGGCCTTGTTCAAGCATTCGTGCCAATTCCTGGCACTTTCATCTATCATCTTCCTTATGATAGACTTCAGAATCTTGTTGGATGATTCTGCCCGGCCGTTTGACTGAGCGTAATACGGTGTGGAATTTACCAATTTAATTCCAAGCTCGCTCAAGAATTCCTTTACCTGATCTCCATTTAGGGAAGTCCCATGATCTGCCATTAAAGTTTGTGGGATCCCAAATCTGTGAATGATGTGGTCTCGGACAAACTCTATGATATTTTTCTGGGTGATTTCTTTTAGAG